>VXBU01014337.1:951576-1041413 GCA_013400315.1 Bombycilla garrulus | reverse complement strand
AAAAAAAAAGGCATGTATGAGAAAATACCACTGGTAATGTTTATCCAGAATGTAAAACATGGTATCGAAATAAGTCATATTTTTTTTGGCTTCTGGCCAGAACAGTCATCAACAAAAGAAAAGTGTATAGGGTTAGAAGGGAAGAAGGCCATGGAAAAAAAAATTGAGGCCCTTTTGTTTTCCTTTTCCTGTGAGAAAGAGTCTTCTTAGGCATATTTGTAAGTCATGTGAGCTATTGGAAACTACCAGACCTTCACCTCACAAAACACATTGCCCATTCTAAATTCCCAGAGGTAAGAATTTTAAGAAAAGCCCTTGTGATTAATCTATACCTTCTGGCTTGCTTTGTAGGTGAGTTTGGAGATACATCGAACAGTAGCTCTTTTAGAGATTTAGAAATGCAAAAGAAAAGATCTGCTTTTTCTGAAACTCCCTTTGTAGCAGCAAATAAGAATCCTTTCATTTTCAATGCATTGTTCTCTTTCCTTCAGAAAAATTCTGTGAATTGGATATTATCCCAGTTGTCTGAGTAAAGAGATTGAAGCAGAGATTGAGTGGCAAATTATGTGTAGTCACTGCATAAGTGTACAGAGGATAATGAAAGAGACCACTGCTGACTCTTGTGCCCAGCAAGGAGAGGATAATTTTGCTGTCATTGAAAGATTCCCACTGATAGACATGAGAAAATAACTGGCCAGTGCAGTGCAATGGACCTAAACTCCATCTTTGAAGGCCAGGAATGCTTATTTCCATCCCAAATACGTTTTTTGAGATAAATTCCCCATAAAATTCTCAACCCTATTGTTGCCTGTAGAAATTCCAGTCCAGACGACCTTAGTAATACAGATTTTGGCTGTATTGTAGAAGAGTCAGGCAATAGACTGGAAAATATAATCAGGTACCAAATGAGTGGTGAGCTGGCATAGCCTTCATGAAATTAGGTCTCATGAGTTTGCAGATTTTTCTTCCAAGGCTTTGCAAACAACTTCTCCACTGTAGGTCAGAGAAAGAGTCTCAGTGTGTGTCACTTACTTGCTTCCAACTGTATGCAAATATTCTGCAAACCAGCTTGTAAAGAAGAAAGTGGTATTTGGTTTCCATGACGGATAGAGCTGTTGCTTAGCTGATGCACAGTTTGAATGGTTCTCCCACTGGAAATGCTTTCTCTGAATTTACAAATAAATTTTTTTAAGATGCACTCAGAGGAGAGTATTTTTTAATAATTTTATGAAACTTTCCACTGCAAGAACAATACGAAATTCAGTTAGTTCATTCTTTCTGCCATCTTCACATTGTTTTGTTTGCCAGTCTTCTCTCCCAATTCGAATGCTGCAATAAGTGTAAATCTTTTTGTCAGATTGCTCAGATGAGTAATCTCATTGATTTATGGATGTGTGTGTGTATGTGTGCTCCTCGGGGCACAGAGGGACAGCAGTCCTACAGCGCCAGGTGCCTGCACTGGAGACTT
The DNA here is from genome assembly GCA_013400315.1 of Bombycilla garrulus. NCBI lineage: Eukaryota > Metazoa > Chordata > Aves > Passeriformes > Bombycillidae > Bombycilla > Bombycilla garrulus. The sequence continues at coordinate 1,039,945 of VXBU01014337.1, read as the reverse complement.
TAACTGATTTACTCCCCATTCATCAGGGGGAAAACTCAGTTCACCATGAATCTTGCAGTGTGGATGTTGAGCCTGAGCATCATTAGATCACTCTGGCTTGTGGGGATGTTCAAGGCCTGCCAAAGCTCAGGTCAGTGGCAGATTTGGAAGAAATTTTATTCCAGTCGCAAAGCACCCTGTCTCTTCCTCTGTATTTAAAACAACCAATTCTGGTTTCTGTCTTAGATTCCAGTTTAGGAAACCTCTTAGCCGTATATCAAGCCTTGTTGTCTTGAATTAATCCCATCTGTGTATTCAGATACACAAGAATGCATGCATGACAGTTTTGGAAGACTTCTTTGGGAGGTGTATGTTGTTGTTTTCATTGATACCACATACATGAAGTCAGCTTTGTAAGTGCAAGGCAATTTAGGTAAAAAGTAGAAGGATCAGGCTGCAGAACTACTACAAAAGACGTAAAGGAGAGGTAAAAGCTAAATAAATAATGAAGTAAAATAAAATAAAACACCTGATGCTTCAACATGTACTTTCAGTTGCTCCTGGTATGAAAAAGGGGAAAAAATCAAACAAAGTAGCAAAACATGAAGCCACATTGTTGGACAAAATTTAAATCAAGGTCAGGAAACACCCCCAAATTTTTATTCAGATTACTGTCTTAAAGGGAAGAAGAAAAATGGCATTTTTCAGGCAGTGTTTGGTAAACTAACAAAAAATCTGTAATCTGTTGCTGTATCTGCGCAATTAAGGGTATGATTTTGAAAAAGGCAAATCTGCTTCACCCAGCTAGAGCTAGTTTAAGTGTGGCTAGAACAGAAAGCTACGTTTCAATAGATTAATCACAAGGGCAAAACTTATATACAGTGTCACAGACCGCAACGTCTTAAATTTGGGTCAGGTAACTGAAAGAAATAAATTGTCCAATGTGAAAATCTAGTTTTAATGATTTAGATTACAATGTTCTGCTGATCAAGATTTTCTTCTAAGAAAAAGGAAGACTGTTGTACCAGGTTGACATACCGGTGGTTTTTGTTGTTGGTTTGTTGTTGGGTTTTTTTGGTTGGTTTTTTATTTTTAGGGGAGGGAGGTTAAGATTTTTTTGTTCCATTTTCTTTTTCTTCTCTTCTTTTAATAAGCCAAATCAACACTTGGCACTCATTCTGGTTTCAGACTTGTCTTAGGTCATTGTACAGCCTCATCAGTTTTCTGGCAAAATCAGGTCCCTTGATATGTTTCATTAGAAACTGCTTTCACTCCCTCCCACACCTCAAGATGCAGAGTGATTTTCTAACAGTACTTTGAGTGTATTTATTTTTCATTACCATGCAATTTTTATTTAACTAAGGTGCACATACACTGCTACAGTGGGTACACAGGATGGTTAGTGGTCTGCCTTAAAATTGTATGGATATGCAAAACCTTTGTCCTAGCATGTGCTGTGTTTCTGCAGTCCAGCTGAAATGTGTACTTCACACTGAAGCTAGACCATTTATTTGCAGGCTTTATTAATTGTAATCTTTTGATTACCAGCACACTGGGTATGCTCAAGCACCACCGAGATCTTTCCTAGATGTGTATGTGTCAGTATGGTGGTTTGTGTGCAAGGCTACACATTTTTCTTACTTTGGGGAATGAGTTTCAGACCCCCAGTGGGAGTAAAGAGGCTGAAATTATACTGTGTTTCAGAGCAACAGTGCAAAGTGAAAGAAAGGGAGGGAGACCCAATGACTTTCTCCCTTTTCCTTTAGCAGGCAAGACGAAGCAATGGCTTTGGCTAAGCATGGGAATGAAGATACATTTATTGCAGCACAGCTTCAGCAGACTTTGGCTGACCTGGATGAAGATTTAGAAGGTAAGAAAGTGTGTGTTACTTCTGAAGTGCAAAAGACAGAGACACAGCCAGCCGATGCAGAATCAAGCTGTACTCTTGAGACATCCCATATGTTTCTCACTAAAATCATGGGGAACAATTCATGAGTGTGAGGTAGAATGTGGTCTCCCCAAAGAGGCTCCTTTGCTTCAGGAGCAGACACCCTTTATAGGCTCCCACTGAATATTTTTCAAACGACACATCAGATTGTCATTGTATTTCAGTGTCTTCTATCAAAAAGAAATGAACAGGAGTCAATGGGCACATTTTATAGGCCAACTTTAGTATCATTTTATTGACTTCGCTGAATCTAAATCAGTTTATGAATTTAGCTCTGTGTTTAAGGAAGAATTACTCTGGTTTTATTTTATCGTTATGAAGTGGAAAAGGATGGAACATTTTTGTACCCAGTGTCTCCTCTGTGTTAACAGGCACATTTAAAAGCTAAAAATGGAAAAACATGAAAGAGTGGGAAGAGATAAAATGTCATATTGTGCTCCTCTTTTTCCTACTGTGGATTAAATATACTTATCTATTATTGGTTTGTCAACAAATTACATTGAGTACTCTTTTTTTAACTTCCCATCTTCCTTTTCATACTTCTGCAATGGACTTGAGTCTGATTTGATTTCTTGTGACTTCTCAGACACAGCCATTCCTTAGCTTGTGTTGTAACCTTTGATTTATACCAGCAAATTTAAGAGGATATATAGCCCTCTCCCACAGTGAGGCTTCTGGAGTCACTGTTAATAAAGGGTGAGAAAAATGGAGAAAAAAAATAGAAGCACTGTTTCTTTGTTTGCTTACTCAAGGAAATCCTTCAGCTGGGCTATTATTACTAACCAGGTCTGGGAAACATAATTTGGAGTTGCTTGCTGTTTCTTAGAAATGTTTCTCCTTTGGAGTCATGTGGTGAAATGTTTATCACTTAGATAAGTTAGTCAAAGATAAGGTATGAACAATAGATGAAATTCTGCTTTCAGCTGCATTTGTGTGTTTCCCACTGGCTGAAGCAGGAGACTGCAGGACTATTTTGCCGATCCTAATCAGCAACCAGATTATAAGAAGGACCCAGACATCTTTTTTTGTAATACAGGCATAAAAAAGAGCCTGTTACTTTAAATGAACTAAAATACCTGGTTTGCTTAAAGTTGTACTGGCTGTTTGTGTAATTTATAGTCATACTGCCTCAATACTGCCCATATGTAACATTGTATGTGTATTTTGCAGCAGTGGATGATGTCAGTAACTCTGACTCCGACTACACCAGTGAAGCCTTGAACCCACATATAAGAAAAGTTGAAGCCACCCAAGATGTTTCCATTTCTGTTCCAGTAACAATCATAGATGATGCTCCAGAAGTTAGCACTTCTAACTCAGATGAAAATCAAGAGATGGAGATTAGGGTTTCACAGAATAACTCAGCTAACTCTATTAATGCAAGAAACTTCACGAATAAAAACAACAATGCAGGTTCCTTTGATAAGGGACACACAGATGGTGGAGCTGTATGCAAGGACCTAATATATCAGCAATCATCTGAAAATGAATTCATTCACTTGCCTGTGGAACAGAGGAGAGATATGTTTGAATCTCTCACATCCTCCTTTGAAAAAAGAAATGAAAAGAACTTAAGACTGGAACTGTCCCCTAAACACGGAGTGAAGTCTGAGGAACGCAAGTCCAAGCTGAGTCCATCTCACTCCAAAGCCACGACTGAAATTAGTGCAGCAAAAGAGAAGCTAAGTCCGGTTAATGAATGTAGTAGCAGGGAGAGATCTTTGAAAAAAAGTAAATCAGAGTTAGAAATCAAATGGCCACCAGCAAAAAAAATTGAAGAAGTCCCATCAACACCCACATGGTGTCATCGTGCCCAGAATTCAGGATCAAGCTACGAGCCTAAAATGGGTTTGACGACCTTCAAAGTTGTCCCTCCCAAACCCGAAGTAAGACATTTTGATAGAGGAGTTTCACTCTCCACTGGTGCCATTAAGATAGATGAACTAGGCAATCTTATAGGCCCAACTACCAATGTTAGTAAGCATGTACAAGGTTCTTCTTCTGATGAAAGTGAGGAAATTCATATTGGGAAAGTGAAGGCTTTCTGGAGGTCAAGTTCTATGGAAAAGCAAAGTGATGACTCTTCTGAGCATTTTTCTAAAAAGTCAGCAGTCACCACAAACTCCAAGCCCTTTGCTATAAAACATGAACACAAACCTGTCTGTCTTGTGGCTCCAAAACCTGCAGCACCACAAAGTGTTACTATCCAAGTAGCTGAAAGACAATCTGAGAATGAAAGGACCAAACCAGCTCTTTCAGTTACACAGTCCCAGGTAACACCATCAGCAGCCCCAGCCGTTAGTAAGGACAAGCTGGAACTCCCATTTGTGAAGCCACACAGAAGAACTTCAAGTCAGTATGTTGCCTCAGCCATTGCAAGACACATCAGTGCAACTACCTTTAAATCTGACTCTATGGAATATAATGAGAAAGATGAAAACAAGCAAGGGGCAGGAGAGGTTAAGAATGAAGCAGAAGTTTCACCAAGAAGATGTATTATTGTGGCCAAATATAGCCCTGTGGAAACAGAATCAGCAGAAACAAGAGAAACACTTTCAAGTATTTTTGCTTGCAGTCAGAAAGCATCCCACAGACTTACACCTGGTGATAATTCTGGCTTGGAAAACAAAGTAGTTAATATCAGGGCACCAAATCAAGCAAATCCAGTGAGTTTCTATAAAAAGAATGCCAGTGTCCCACTTACTAAATCTTCTTCAAAGGATAACAACAGTGCAGAAGATGATCATGGTTTAAACAGCAAACTAAGTGTAGCAGAGAAAAAGACTGTGTTTGACCAGAAATGTGAGGCTTTGACCCATACTAATTCAGCCTCATCTCTCAAGTCTCCTGATCTCCAAGGAGTCCCACCCTCTTTCAGCTCGTCTTTGCGAGTCACTAAATGGCGTCCCGCTAATGGTGTACAAGTTAGTTCACTTAAAGCTTCACCTGAGCTAAATGGTGCAGCACCAAATACAGAGTCAGAACAGGAGGAGAAACCTGATGATTCAGATGTTAATACTGTTGGTGAACTGGATGTTAATGTGCAGACCAATATTTTCGGACCAAAGAAGAAATTCAAGCCTGTCATCCAAAAGCCAGTTCCAAAAGACACATCATTGCACAGTGCCCTAATGGAAGCCATTCAAACTGCAGGGGGAAAGGAGAAACTCAGAAAGGTAAAGTAGAAACCTTTTTTAACCTGATCAGACTGCAGAGCCCTATATTCACCCTGTCAGACACCCAAAGTTTGGTAGCTTGTACAGTTGCTGGTGAGCCGGAGAACACAAGGCATTTGAAAACTTTATAATGACAAAATGCAGACCAAGATGCTGCTTATTCTGCACATCCTGTATATTAATGCAATGGCTGCTGCACTAGCTGGAGGAGGCAGAGGGTGCATAGACACAGATTAAGGAGAGGTAATTGAGGGTAGTCTAAGAGCCAAATGCTCATTTCAATATATCAGGTAAAAACAGGAGCACACAGCATGGAGAAAACTTGTAAATATCTGCAGTAAAAGAAAATTGTATTTTGTTTTACTAGGGGATAATAGTATGCCACCGGCTTCATGCTTAGAGGATATGGACTGCATCTCTAAGTACAGCATTACTCCTTACACATACCCTTACTGTCCAGTGTGAATAAGTTTTTACAAGCAGGCCCAAATAAAGGCAAACTGATTAGTCTTCATAGTTTGCATTCTGGTACAAGCGCCAAAAAGTGTTTCCAAGCTATCTCTAAGTAAATATCTAATAACAATGTGAGGTTTATTCCCTTTGTATTCTAGGTTTCAAACAGCGCACTAAATAGCAATCACAGGAAACCCACATACGCTGAGCCAGAGAATGAGCGCTCAGCCCTACTAGCAGCAATTAGAGGCCACAGTGGCACCTCAAAGCTAAAAAAGGTAAGGAATCAAGATGTTAAGTGATCTTTGAAGTGTAGTCTATTCCTTCTGAGTGTTTTGAATAAACCCAAATACCCCACAAACAAAATACTGTGCTGCAAATAGAAAAGTTGAAGGGGTAACCATGTGACAGAAGACCAGATCTGACTAAGGCAGAGAGCATAGCAGGTTCAATTCTATCCTCTGCTATAAAACTTAAAAGTCTTTCAAATAGTGTGCTTTTTGCTTAGAAAGTAGCATATAGAAATCCAAAACAATTACAGGGAGTGTACATAGAAGACATAAAATATTAATAATTTTCGTGTTTAGGTGGGGTCTTTTTTTTAGAATGGTTTTGGTTGGAAAGGACCTAAGCATTATCTAGTTCTGCTTTGGCAGGGTTATCTCCCATTAGACCAGGTTGCTCAGGGCCCTGTCCAACCAGGCTTTGAACACCAACAGGGATGGAGCATCCACAGATTCTCTGCACAGAGAAGCTGTACTTTAGCATTTTGCAGCTGTACTTTAGCATTTTGCATTACCCACTATGTATACACAATCCCAGCTTCCTGAAAATGCACTAGGGCTTCTTCATACATGCTCTTTCTCTGCTAACATGGTGCAAGTTGTATGAAGTAATTGATGTTGATGTTTCATTAACATTCACCACAACAGGGATGATTCCTTCTCTCTGAACAATTTATCTAATCGTTAAAGCGTCTCTTATTCCTAATAGCCAAAACCTGCATTGTTCTAGCCTTAGTTTTCACTCAGTTGACTAATCTGGCCAAAGATGTGTCCTTGGCAAGGAGGTTCCCATTTCCCTCGTGCAATGACTCAGTTCATTAGCACATATCCAGATAGCTGGCATGAGATAGAAAAATTCTCTTGCCTCTGTTAGGGAATTACTTCACCCCTCAAATATCCTACTGCCCTTGCTGCAGGTAGGGCACAGCTTCCTCTGAGCTTGTGAGCAGGATGTGCTAAGCAGCAGCAGTCTTCACACGTACTTAACTGCATTCTGCATTCATTAGGAATAAATAGCAATTTGTGTAAAAGAGGCTCTGACAATGAAGTCATCACAGAGACTTTTTGGAATGCTTTCCTCTGGCAGAGAAGTTTTTGGCATGATTTTAAAGGAAGTTGCCTAGAAACCATGTGCCTTTTTGCACCATGTCACCTGTGCTAGTTAAATCAGTGTGTCTGTGTGTGTACAGGGCACAATAAAGATGTACTGTTCCTTTCATGTTGTTTCAGATATTGGCCTTTTATCTAACATGACACAATGCTCATATATATATATTGTGTGTGTATATATGTATAGGGAAGGAATATAATACAGGAGCTGTCTGTGGATTATTTTAGGGGAGATGAATCCCTTAATTTTTCATCACAGAAGCTCTGTGCTGCAGTTTGTCTGAGAAATTAATTATGATGGATCTGCTTGGAAATCTCCTATTTGACCCATAGTACTGAATTTCCTAATAAATGCTGAATCATTGTAATTACTAACAATTCATCATGATTATTAGAAGTAATGATATTAATGGCAAAAGTATCTCTTGACACAGTTGATGGAAAAGCTGGTTTAGTCTGAAAGACTGTCTTCTTCACCTGCAGGCATTTAAAGTAGGATGAGTTTCCAAGCTGGTAATTCGTGCAGAAATTTTAGTTTCTGAAATTCCACAGAAACACACTTGGAAGAATAATCAATTGATTTTGTTCTCAGTGCTCTCATGTAGCTCTCTCTGGTCTTTTTTTTTTTTTTTCAAGTATGGCTGGAAACTTTAGGTTTAATGGCTTTTTTTTTTCAGTGAAGCTGTGTCTGAGAGCTCAGAGCTGGAAGAGCTTCCCTGTCATCTGAGATTATTTCTGTTCAGCCCAGACTGCAAAAAGTAATCATATTCCTGGGTGGCTACTGCAGCCTTAATATATCTTCCTGATTCCAAAACCCTTGTGGTTGTTTCCAAATTAATACCAAGTCCAACTTTCTCTCTTACCTTACATGCCAAGAAGAGTTACAGGATGCTGAAGCTCACAGTAAATAAAGATTGAGTTTCGGAGACAGACTCAATGCCAGCTCCTCAATGCTGGTAATCAGCCCAGTTGAGTGATGTGAGTGAATAGTAGCAGATGTTCAACCCCATGAGCAAAGAAAAGTTCTATGTGTTTTAGATCATCCAAGAAAAGTGAAATCGGGGTACTGAAAGTGCATCAAATGTCAAATAATTACAGTTTAGCCGTGCTTGCTATTAACCACTTTCTTTCAACTGCATGGTGAGCAGATCTCCTCATTGGCCTCCCAAGAGCTGCAGCATTTTAGGGACACAGAACGGTCCTTGCAGAAGGCAGAAGACCTTCAGGAAGAGCAGCTGTGTATACCACCTGCCCCTGCCCAGCCACCACCACCACCTCCCATTCAGCTGTCAGCAGCAGCTCCTAAATCCATGGCCACAGCTTCAGGAAATCAGGAGGCAAGGGAAGCCCTATTGGAGGCCATTCGCTCTGGTGCTGGAGCAGCAAAGTTAAGAAAGGTAAATGTACATTTATATTTTACTGTGGGGGAAACAACCTATGCTTGCTTGTTTTCAGAATAATTTTTAAGCTGTTCTAGGCACACATTTCTTTCTTCCATCAGAAGAAGGTACATGCACTATTTCCTCTAGCTGAATCAAAGAACAGGAATGTATTTGAAACCTTTGAACAGCTAATGAAACACACCCGTGCATATATGCAACCATGTGAACAGACAATGTGTTTTATTAAAGAGACCATCAAGAGCATGACTATAATTTCAGAAAGCATTTTCATGACCTTTCCATTCTGTATTTTCTTTGATAATACTGAATGTCCTTTAGACAAGGTGAGCCTAAGAAAGATCATATATAAGACCCTGAAACGAATTTATAAATAAATATTCTCTCCTAATTTCGGTAGTGTGTCCTAGACCTTGATTCACCACACTTAAACCTTGATCACATGTGCTGAGAGCTGTCAGTAAAACTGTGAGGTCAATTTAATGTCTGCCTGAACGTTATTAATTGAATGATGTGTGTTTCAGTTTTGTGGTTAGATGTGAATCGGTCAACTCCCAGATGGCTAAATGCTCAGTTGCTTGTGTGTGATTCTTGGAGTAACTTCATTTATCTCTTTTATCAAAGTTTGTTCTTCCCAATCTCAAGTTACACTGTGTTTCTTGGTAAAAAGAAGAGATCAATTGTCCTGACTGAAGGCATCCCATTATTACACTGCAGTATCCAAGAACAGACTTTGATCCAAGGACTTAAGGGAATGTAGAAAAGCAGATGTAGTTTTCCCAACACATGAGTTAGCTGTGGCCCACCATAAATGTGTAAATAGACTTTAACCTTGCTCACTTGTCCCCTTTTAAATAATTTTAAAATGCATTCAAATTTTAACATCCAAAAGTTGTCCAAAACATCTGGTTTCTGATAAACCTGAAATTCCACAGGATCATACAAATGGCACAAACAAATCTATGTTTCGGGAAAATTTACATCAGCATGTTCTGATTAAATGAGGAATCTGGATGTGCAGTTAATTTTTCATGTGAAAAACTACATCTATGTTATGCATATGATTATGAGGAGCAGATGAGTTCTCACTTGGGTTGCTCAGCTTGGAGAAGGCTGAGGAGCGACTTCATTGGAGTCGGTGCCTTCCTTGAGGAGGGCAGCTGAGGGGTGGGCACAGTCTCCTCTCTGTGGTGGCCAGCAACAAATCCCAAAGGAATGGAATGCAGCTGTGTCAGGGGACGTTCATACAACAGCAGGAAAAGGTTTTTCACCCAGAGGGTGGTTAGGCACTGGAACAGGCTCCCCAGGGAAGTGGTCACACCATCAAGCCTGACGGAGTTCAAGTAGCAGCTGGACGATGCTTCTAGTCATATGGTTTGGTTTTAGGCAGTCCTGAAAGGAGCGGGAGTTGGACTCAGTTATCATTATGAGTCTCTTCCAATTTGGGAAATTCTGTGATTCTAATTCTGCAGATTATGAAGAAGTCAGGCCTTTATTTCTCCACTTCAGCAATTGACAGGAAAAAAATGGGACTTGGACATTCAAAGATACCTCATGCAGTTGTTTTCTAGATAATTCCAAATTTCTTATTCTTCCAACTGCATTGCTCTTGCAGAGTTCTCTGAGGGGATACGTAGCTGTACTCATGGAAACATATCTTTGGGGATTTATTTCAAAACACTTGGATAACTAGTGCAGGTCATGAAAGTACACCAGATAGGCTGATGTATTCTGCTAAATTCTGAGCCTGTCTTGTCTCATTTCCAAGACAGAATCATTTTTGCTACTTTTGACATTGAAACAACAGAAGAGTATATCTCATTATATAGGTCTCTTATGAAAATAAAAGAGAGCAGTGTTTTGTCCAAGACAGAGTATGATTTTCTTATTACTGTGCTGTCCTTCCAGATATTAGATATGCAAGCCAGTCTTATGTATGCCAAAGTCATCATGACACTTCGACATCTGAGATCTCATGCCCTTGATCACTGATTAAAGTAAAAATGTTGTCAGATTTCTGAAAAGGCTTTCTATCCAGTGTGTTTTAAGATCTCTTCTGGTTTTATGTGTTATATTGAGAGCCAAATTCTGATCCTTCCCTGCAGTTGGACAACTTGTGACAGCAAAAATTGAATCCATAGAGGAGAAAGAATACATAATAGCTGAATATCAGGGTTTTTTCCTTCACCCATATCTAAGAAACACTGAGATTTTCGTATGCAGTGGCTGACAGGTTGCTTTGTGCCAGGGCTGAAGCAAATTTTTTTTCTTTGTTTTGCCTCCTCAGTCAAAGTTCTATGATGTGATTTGGAGATATGAGCACAGTGCTGTTTTTGGCTTTGCTTTCTGGAAGATTTTGGTTGCAGTAACTAGACAGCAGTGTAGGTAGCTCAGTTCAGTATTGGCATCTGTTTCTCTTCCACTGTCTTCTCAAAGTCTTCTGGGATAGAGACTCCTGACAGCAAAGTCATTTCTTTAGCTAATATTGTGGAGAACTGGGAAAAATCTGTGTTGCTGACAGCAAAGTCATTTATTTAGCTAATATTGTAGAGGACTGGGAAGAATCTGTGTTGCATAATTATGTGTGACTCGGTGCTTATTTATGTGGATTTAGTTGCAATGGAAGTAGATCAAACTGAGCTGTCAGAGGAAGCAAAATGTGAAAAGCAACCAACTGCCTAGATAAGGAGCATCCCAACAAACATTTGAGCTCAAGTAATATCTGTGAAAAGGCAGCTCCTCCACTCCTGCCCTGATTACACAGCTGTTTGCTAAAGTCATGAACTTTAAGGTTAAAAGATTTGCTGTGCAGGAAATGAGGAAAGAAGTTGCTGCAGGCTGACCTTGCTTAGCTGAGAGTCAGGGTCTGTCCAGCACAGTCTCTAACTGGGTCAGCCAAAAGAAACCAGAGCAGAAATAGATGCTTGAGGGAAATGCCAAGTATAGGTAAGATAGTATATACATAGCTCTCCTCAGTCTTCCTTAATCCACTTTTTGGAGTACTGTGCCTGTTTTGGCAAATAAATCACTCTTTGTTTTGAAGAAATGGCTTCTGTTTTATTGCACACTGTTGCTGTCCACAGAGTCCTGAAGGAAAATTCTTGGAGGTGCCAAACCCAGTTGAGCTTGCCCAGTAAAATGGTTCATCCCCACCACAGGGCAGTTCAGAGACCTGCCAGAAAGTGATTACACTACAGATCCTACCCAAAAGAAAGAGAGAGACAGAAGTGTTACAGGAATGAGACTAATTTACCAACCTGGAGAAGACCTGACAATGTGCAAAGAAGGAAGCCTTTCCTTCAGCTTTTGAAATGGTCTGTCAAGGAACCTGAAAGGTGTTAAACACATCCAAAGTATAACAGCAAGTCAGGGAGGTGGCCTTTAGTAAAGCCATCAGCCATGATAGGTTCCCTGGTGCCTTTGGGGGTTACTTACGAGAAATGAGCATGTTTCACTAGCAAGGAGACTGTCCCAGCCATAGAGTCTCCCACATGTGCAAAGGAGAAATAGTTGATCTAGGAAGTAAAACGCTCATCTCCGACCAAATTTTAGCTAATTCTGGTGGACAAAACTCAGATCATGTATTTGTACCATTTAACATTCTGATTTTAAAAGTGAACTAGTGTTTTCCTTAAATTGTGTCAAACAGTATCATATAGTTAAGATCACTATGTGCAGTTTTTAACTTCCTATTTGCCATCTCATAAAATGCAAAATAACATAGCTAGATGTCTGTAATTCTCTATATCAATGCATGTGTATTTTTGTGTTTATGTAATTTGCCTTGGGATTTACCATAATTATTTGTGGAAAAAAAACCCCATAAGTACACATGCAAATAACCTGTCAGATGTCTAGCTGTAGGTATAGTTGCAGCACAAGTCCATGCAGGATTAAAAAACTTACTCAACAAAGGGAAGCTATAAAAGTTGCTTTAGCTATATACCGTACAAACATTTTAGGTAGAGTTGCACCCAGAGATTTGGTAGAAATCTTGCGGGGGAATGTCTCTACACATGGTGGGGAAAGCAAGTTTTATGTCTGAAGAGCAAGCTGTTGCTCTTGGTAGACCACTCCTTAATGGTATGTGCAATGGAGATTCAGCAGATTCCACCTATTTTCCAATAAAAATTGGAGTTACATTGAAGCAGCCCTTTCTGTTTGTTCACTGAGATTTTAAAAATTAATTTGGCTCCATCACAGTTCCCACAAGCATTCATGGTGATATTTGGCATCAGCATTAGGTCACGTCAGCTCTTGATACGTGCCATGTATCATTCTGTTGGCAATCAAAGGAGCCAGGTAAGATAATTACTACACCAATTGCAATGAGTCCCTGTGTTCTGTGGGATAATTTGGTGTTGGTTGTCAACAAGTAACACGTTGATTGGAATTATGGCATGTTGAGTGCCTTCTAGGAAGCATGGCCTAGTTCCATACCTTTATGTCAAGCAGTTGACTATTCTTCTCACATAAGCAGAGAAGTATAATTGTGAATGAAGAAATACTGTTTCTTATCATCAGTATCTGTAGATGCAATGAAAATAATTACAGACTCAAAGCCACAGTTGATGTAGGCTTTGGTATGCTGGAAATGGGGCAGGAAGCCCAATGATAAGGTTGGCCAAGCTTGATATACAGGTAGTCAAATGAGCCTATAATTTATATTCTAGTTCCCATGCACAGTGAGAGGCAGGCATTTGCATGCTGTTACTCTCTTTGAATTGGAAGACAAAATGCAATTTGAACTCTTCACCTTGCTAATAATTTATACCATGACCTATTTTTTTTCCTCAAGAATAAGGGTCAAAATGGAAAATTTAGACTTGATCAAATGCATTATTCCTGTTCAGCTTTTGTGGTGACCTTGTATATATCTCTGATAGAATCAAAGCTCAGTAACTTTGAATTTGGAAGAGCACTTTAGCACATGTATTTAAAATTAAGCATATGCTTAGACGACCCGAGGACTGGGAAGGAAGGATAAGCATTTGTTTAAGTGTTTTCCTGAATCAAAGCCACTGGGAGTTTCTTCATTCGATCAGGAAGCAAAGTACTCATCAACTGATTTTTATGGCCAGTGACAGCTAACCAATACAGAACAAATTCTGACTGAAAGATGTTGCATACTTGTGGCCTGGGCTTCTGTTCATTCCACAAAATAAAGGAATTTCACAGAAAAATGCATCACCTATGCCCCAGAAATAACACAATTGCAAACATAATACCTAAGGATGTATGAGGTGTGGGTTTTTTAGGGAAGCATAGCACTTTTCAGTAGACCAAGTGTTACAGCTAGGGAAAAAAAAGGCAGATAAGCTTAAGTAGCCTCAAGGAGCAGATGAAGAGACCAAGCTTGAAAACAGCCCCATGGGAGAATGTTTGGTTAACAATGTCAACAGTTGGAGGTTTAAAAATATCTTCAATTATCATGTGCTTTTCTTTGTTACAGGTCCCTCTGCTCGTTTGAATCATGTAAAAAGAATAGGTAACTGGAAAATGTAACCCCGTATGCGCCCATAATCATCAATTCAAAGTCTGAAGTGGCAAAAAACATCAAGAAGTTTAGTTTATTCTCTTGACTACAAGCCAAAATAAGTTGTAGTTAATTTTCTGTGTGTTCCTGCATAATGGTTCTAAGGGGAAAATATGTTGCTCTGCTGTAAAGCTTCTGTGCCAAGGAATTGTGTTTTGCCTCTGAATATATAAGGTTGCCAATAAACTATTCTTGTTGGCAGGTTAATAAGAATATAAACACTGTGCAGTCCTGTGTTAATACTTAATTGTGTTTATGGGCAAAACTAAAAACTTTGCTAGCTATCTGAAAAGTAATACTCATTTCCAGCTGTTAAAAATATGTAACTATCTCAAACTATTTACTTCCTTCTTTTTTGATTTCAAGAAGGGCTGTAAGCAATTAGGGTGAAAACCAGAGTAAAGATATGTAAAAAACAATCACAACAAAAAAAAGATACCTAAATTGTCATGTGCTGGGGTCATTGGTTTTTAAAATTAAATTTACTTTGTATCTCTGCTGGAGGTCTGAGAAAGCAGGCAATCAATAATGAATGTGAGACAGTGTCTATTGAAAAGTTACTTATGGTATATGACGTATAGAATGCTAATGTGCAGAGATATGCTGAACCCTGGTAACAAACATGACACTTCAAAAATATTGAGCCATCTTAAAGGATCTCTATTTGCAACAGACTGTGAAGGTTATAAATAAGATTCAGAGTATAGTGGTCCAAGATGTAGGATTCATTCTGCACTGTAAAATGAAGAGGAGCTGGTTTATATCAGTAGCCAGGACTTTTGTGGTCTATTGTTCAGGTCATGCATAAGTTTGCCCTTGGTTTCTAATTTGTATGGCTGTTGTATGTTGTCTCACAAGTATTTATAGCAGCATCTTTTTCAAATTTCAACTACTTTGGTAGTTGTTGTACATATTTTGAAAATATTTCGTTAAATTGATTAACTTAAAAAGTATAAATGAAAATGCTTTTTCACATTTCCTATATTGCAAGGAAACTGAAGAAGAGGAAGTTTGTACATTTACATTTTTATAATCACAGACTACAGTGGTGGCAGATTTTTTTCTTAAGGCTGGAATTTAAAATATATCGCTATGGACTGTTGAAAGCATGAGAATATTTAGCCATCTGCATTTAATGTGACTATATATTATATATTGTAAAATATTGATGTCTGTTAGTGCCACGAATAAAAACAAAATCAAAACC
Source organism: Bombycilla garrulus (assembly GCA_013400315.1). Lineage (NCBI taxonomy): Eukaryota > Metazoa > Chordata > Aves > Passeriformes > Bombycillidae > Bombycilla > Bombycilla garrulus. The sequence continues at coordinate 1,024,852 of VXBU01014337.1, read as the reverse complement.
TGACATGACTTTAGAGGGTCTATTTTTTGTCAAGTATTTTCCATTTACCAAAAAGAAATAAGAACTAGAAATGGACTTTAGCAAGCCAGTATGCGGTGCTCAGTATCTCAAGTCCAACATAAAATATCTCAGGCCAGGAAAGTTATCATGACTAACAGTTTAGAAGTGCAGTAGAAATCACCAGCTAGAATCAATATGTGAATTATATACATTTCAACAATGATGGAGTACCGGTAATGTTCCATCTCCTCATTAGGGAAGCTTATATATTCAGAATTAAGGTGCTCTGTTGCACTGTAGGATAAATAAGATCGCCTCTGTTGATTGTGATTATCCTTCTTTTGCCTTTGAAGTCGTCTTGGTGTGCTGTAGATCAGAAGCACTAGCGTTGAATATGCTATCACAGGAAAGGATTCAGTCACTAATAAATTTTATGCTGTAGATATTCCTCACAGCAGCAAATACTCCTTCCTTGGCTGCTGCAAGGCAAATTTCAGTGCATCTCTCCTTCTTTTTGTTCTTAGTGTTGCCTGAAGGCTCTGGGTGCACAGCCCTTTTTTCCTAATACCCTTTTAGTGTAATAAGTTATATGAGTACTTCCTTTTCAATAGAAGTGATTCAAAACTGGATTTTTTTACAATAACATCCTCTGAGTTTCACAATGCAAAGGTTCTGGTTCTGAGTGCTGGCACTATATAGAACTAAAGTTTCTAAGTTTGATTCATAGATAAACTTCTAAGTAAAAACTCTAAAAACAGCTTCAAGAGAAGATATCATCTTCACTTTGACAGCAAAAATTGCAAAAACCCTGATGGTTCAGTCACAACTTCAACTAAAAATGGAGGAGGAGTTCAGCTCCCTACAGTGGGAAGCCTAGGATGGTGTTCACTCCCTCCTCATGTTAATGGAAGTTGTGTCTGCTCTTAAACTGTCATGCAGGTGCTGTTGAGCTCTTGGTAGGAGCTCAATTTAACCCCGGGTGAATGCAGATTTTGCTGTAAACCCATTTACAGTGTAGTCTAGTTACACATATGACCCTTCCATATAGTAACTTTCTGTTCGTGCTTTTAGTAGTAATAATGGTTAGCTCATCCTGAGTTAAAAGAAAAGCCTTGAAAAGTGTCTTGTAAAGACATGTTCTTCTCAGCACCAAGCATCTTCCTCCATATGGCTGCTCTTACTGTCCCACACTGTTTGCTAGTGCAGACACAGCCTTTGTCTAAAGATGTGCATATTGCCCAGGTTACACCCTGATATGTCCTGTCATGGCACAGTCTGCAAACTCCTGTCTTTTTTGAAGGACTACAAGAAGGACAGAGAGCTCCCCCTTCCCTTAGTGTCTCTCTGCCTCGATTGTTGCTACATGCTCGTCTCAGTTCAACCAGAGGAAAATCTCAGATATATGCCTGATTCCTCCAGCCCTTTATATTTTCTTATTGAAATTAAGTGAAAAAATAGTATCACCACAGAAACTGAATGGAGAATTTGGATTTGATATCTTTATTTATTGTGCAGGTATAATTCAATGTTCAGGGCTAAAGGAAATCTAATCTCATGTCTCAAAAATTTCTACCTCTTTCCTCTCATTTTTTGCATGTTTTTATTTTTCTTTTTAACCTTGAGTTTAGAGTAATCCTCAACCATTAAATCAGCATTAGATCTCTCTGATTAGATATTTAATTTTAAATAATACTAGTTGTCTGCACAAGCTATTTGGCTTAGAGGAGTTCATTATAGATTATTTTGTCAAAGACAGCCAAGTGTTAGTCATGCAAAGTATTGGACTAAAGGACCTCTTGACATGCACATCAATCTACAGAGTTTCAAACATGGCAGGGTTCAATTTCCCCAGCTCATACAAGTGATTTGCACTATTTATGCTACATTTGCCACAGCCAAAAACTGGCGCTTCATCAGTGTACAGATAAAAGAAAGAGAACAAGAGATGCATTTATGAAACAATGGAAAAGGACACCCCAAGATAGTTTTCCCTCTAACCTCTCCAGAAAAGAACGAAGCTGTTCTATTGTTGAGTGCTGCTTAGCATTAAGCACAAGGTTTAATTTGAATCCAAAGATTTGCACAAATCTTGATTTGAATCAGTTTGCCTGAATGAAATGTTTGTAAATCAGTTCTTTGTTGGTGCAATATGAAAAATAGTTGTCTTCTGCAACTGTTAATTAGCAACTTCTACATATGTTAAGTATTTATTTGTGTGTGTTGTTTCTCATCTCTAATCCCCTGTTGGGTTACATATGCATTATGTGTACCAATGTGCTTTGCCTGTGAGACTTCTGTTAAGATTTATTAGGCTATTCCCATTGTTACTCATTTGTTGCTGCTGAGTACACACAATAAAATACTCCATGCTCCTGCTATATAGGTTTAGCTGCCATAATGGTTGCATTACTCCACTTGCAGAAAATGACCTTTGCAATGATAAAGTTCTTTTTTAAACATAAAATGAAACAAATTCCTGATTTTTCAGTAATGTTCACCTGGATTTTGTGTATCACTGTTTTGATCTGCTTTTCTTTTTTATTGCTGAGTATGATGTGGAATTTGATTTGTAGCTCATGGCTTCCTTTGGCTGGAGAAAGTTTCCCTGTAGTTGCATTCTCAGGGCTGTTCATCAAAGAATGGTAAGATGGATGACCCTTTCTAAGAGCAAAAAGGTACCTTTTTTTGGTATTATTACCAATTATAATTATTAGTTAAATAAATATAATTTTCTTAAATGCTAGCAGGTTACATGATGCTGCACCAGATATCAAAGTCCCACTAATCTTCTGTTTGTCTACCAACTTTTTGTTCTTGTTTAAACAGTTTCTGATTTATTGCAGTATTGAAGACTTCAAAAAGAGAGAGAAAATAGAACTACTTGACAGGAATATTGTGTTTTTCACACTTAAGGAGTTTAGGAACAAGCTCGTTTCCATAGTCTGTTCCCTCCCATCACTCATTCCATATGTACAGGAGCACGCGCGCATAGAGTCTCCTTCGTCATTTCAGAAGGTCAGGAATAGTTAAAAAAGCATCTTTACCACGGGATCCTTTTCCATTTTTAACAGTAGCTTTTTTTGTCCTGTAAAATAGGAACTTCCAGAAAGTCAGGGACTAAGTTTTGGTGAAGTCACATCATCTATACACAGTCAGTGCTGGAAGCAATGTCAAATCCAGATCCAGATAATGCTATCTTCAGCCAATTTCTTTTCCTTTGGGTTTTTTTCTTCTTTCCTTTTTTGTCTGTGAACTGATAAAAACATGTACGTGCCATGTCTCTTTTCTGAGGTCATTATTATGCTTGAAGCCCAAAAAGGTTTTCCCCTGAACAAAGCATAGTGGTATTGCTGTTGAGCACCAGACTGAAAGAGGACATTTATTCATACACAAACACCACTGTCCAGTTTGCAAGTCAGGAGCTGGAAAAGGAAACCTTATTGAAAGAACAAGACTGTGGAACATTATTGTCTTCTACATCAGAACCTGTGTTTACTGTAACAGGAACAAAGCAAACACAGTGCAAATAGGCGTGGGCTTCCTTTGTCTTGTTCCATGCATTCAACAGAGGGGTTTCTGTCAGAAGTACTGGCATCTGTCCCTAGTAGTGCTTGGCACGGGTGAGTGGGTCACAACTTGAGGATACTGATTTGGGTGACACCACTGATGGGTTGTGTCACTGGTTTGGGGTTTTTTTGCCTTATGATAAGCTAAAATGTGGTTTGATTTAGCTGGTATTTGAGACTCAAGACTTCAAACCAAGTGGCTGTGCTATGACAATGAGCAAAGGCTCCACATGTGGACCACAGCTGAGGTGGAGAGAGATCCATGATCCAAAGTGTGGTAACTACAGCACCCAGATGCCAGTAGCCAGTGCAATCTCATCTTCTAAAGACAGAGATAATGATAATGGTGAAGGGAGAGGGAAATGGATGCATCTGCCATCTGGCAGAACCTAGGAATAAGGCACATCTAATTCAAAGAGCTGCAGCCCTCCCTGCCCCAGCAACATCTAACTGTACAAAGGACATGCAGGAGGTACCAGAGGCAGGTCCACCAAAACTACTGATAGATCTGAATTTTACCAACAAGATCCTGAAACTGCACATATCTCTACTGATACAGCTACCTGGTGTGTTCACATGCTCAAGACCAGAGCATGGGAACTCTCCCCAGTATAGACCCTTTGCTGATAAAATCCAGCCCTCAGTCCTTCAGCCAGCTCAGGAGGTGGGTGTACCTGGCATGTTCCCAACCAGCAGCACCAAACACAGAGCAGCGGTTTGGCTACCTGCACAGTGCATGCCTCCTCATTCATTAGCCTTGCTGCTAATGTTCCAAACTTCCCAACTTATGGAAGGAACTGTCAGAGGCAATTTTCAGGCAGCCAGTGCTGCAGAACTGCAAAGAGTTATATTTTTATGTGTTGATGAATAATTTAGCAACAATTCTGTGTTATGTAAAATTACTGCTTTACTGCTACTGGGGCCAATGTTCGTACAAAGTGTTCTAAGCCCAGTTATACAAGTTAAAACTTGCTAGTTTTATCCTATGCATCTGTCATTAGAGATAATTTTTCCAGGTTCAAACTGGGAAGCAGAGCAAGTCTTTCATTCCAGGAGAGGGAAGTTCCACATCCTCATTCTCCTTTATAGTCCTGATCATCCCACCTATTTCCAAATGGTCAGTCATGCACGAGGTTGTGCAGTAGTGCTTTTTTTCCCCACAGAGGAGGACTCTGTGGAATACATTTCCATATAAATGCCATGGAAAAAAGCTCCAGACCTTTGCTTTATATTACAGAGCAGCCTAAGACATATTTTCATGCAGAGTGGCCACAGGTTTAATCCCCCTCCCCTTGTGGATGAAGCCTGTGCACTTCATGTGGGCAGGGAACACAGAAGATTGGCAGATGTAGATATATCTGGTTTTGGTTTCAGGTTGGAAATTGCTCCCTCGAGATTCCACCTATTCTATACTGAGAGGAGGATTAAAAGATTAGGGAAAGAAAAGAGTATTATTGCCACCCAAAAGCATGCTTGTAAGGGTAAAGTGAGATTGAAAACCTACAGTAACTCAATATGGTCCACATCCAGAAATGGAGAAACTCACAGGCTACCTTAAGACTCCACATCTCAGGGACTTTTTCTGCTGTATTCTACAAGTGTTGCCAAGAGATGCTTAGTTGCAAATGCAAATATGTTCAAGGCTGAAGGATCAAAGAGCAATTAAATTAAAAACTGCTGACAGGTCAATCTTAATAGTCATTTCCATGCTGAAATAAGTCAATAAATCTTAGCATGCAATAAATCTTACCACATAAAGGTGGGCTTGCATAACAGGAAAATGTAGTAAAATATAGCAATATATTTTATGCAAATGCTTTTTAAAAGTAATGAGTAGCATGTTTTATTCATCTTGTCCTGGCATCAAAGCGGTCAAGAAGACATTGGACTTCTGGAATGGGTTAATCCTCTGCAGCAGCAGTGTGCTGAGCAGGCAGAATGCCTTCTATTTATATTACTATTTACTCATATTTGTAAATACAAGCCTTAATTGAGCTCCTGAGTCCTGCTATGTTTGGTACTGTGCAATCACCACATAAGTGACTGTCCCTGCCCCAAAGACCTTTACAAACTAGAAAAGTCAGAAGAGGAGGATGGGAGCAAAGCCGTTGTGTGACTTGCCTGAGGTCACCCTGTTAGTGTTAGTGGCAGAGGCAGAACTGGAGCCTGGGATTCCTATGCCATTCTTTGGTCCTGTTTTCCAAGTCATACAGCTTCCTGGCCTATATACTAAATACAGTAAGTATGGAGCATATAAGAAACAAACTCAGCCTCTCTTGGTATCATTCAAGCTTCAGAGAGGCAGAGAAAATAGCTGTTTCCCTGGCTTTTATACCAGACACCTTAGTATGCCCTTGTGTTATTATCTGTTCTCTCAAATGCATTAAGTATGAAATATTAGATAATGCTCTTAGGTACTTGTGTCTATACCGAGACACATCTCCAACAAACATATCATACAAGAGGGATTTGGAATCTAACTGCTAAATTTAAAAGAGATTTTCTGCATTGCAGAAGTTCTCTGATCATTAAATAGCCAATATGCCCATCACAGCTTCCTGCCCACCTGTAGCTGTACTGCCCACTGTCCCCAAGGGACGATTCAAGAGGAAAAGGTTCCTGATACTGCTGCTTCAGCACTGCCCGAGTGCCTTAACAAGGATCTTTCTATTAGCCCCTGTGTAAACACAGGATGGCAGCCCAGGCAGGCAACATGGGTGGAGGGAGCACAGATCGTTTTAAATCATTTGCACATTCTAAATCACCGGGCACGATCTGCGAAGAGTGGATCTTGTGTTACACATTGCACTCGGGAGGCAATGGAGACTATTTCCTGCTAATAAAATTCATAACAAATGACCCGGCACAGGAGAAGTCCTGTTCTCAGGGAAAAGCCTTACATCAGCACAGACTCACAGCTTGCCCTTCTTTTCACAGTGGAAAGACTGAAGATTTTAATCCCAGTTCAAAACAAGTCAAAACTTGGTGAGTACAGTAATTGCACAGACAACAATAAAGGTGATGGGGACAACCTGTACATCCCTTCATCCCCCACTTTTTTTTTTGGTCTTGATTCAGAAGAGCTGCTCTTAGGCTTATGTGGTCTATGGCAAGACGCAGTACCTCATTTCCATAGTGTTTTTACTGGCACTAACTGACAGCATGGAGCCCAACCCAGGGCAATAACGTGCTGCATGCTCCCAAAACTGTGAACAAAAGGTGAGGATTTCTTGTTTTCCTCAAGCAGGTCTCATGTTACATGTCTAAAGATGCAATGTGAATGAGATTTCAAAACTAATTTCAACATGTTCCCTTTGCATACCTTTAACCAGAAGAAAGTTTTCCACTGTTACCAAAAATGGCTAAAATGCCCTTTTGCCTTATATGCTCCGGACAGTAAATTGTCACTAATAATCAAAAGTAGCATTAGAAAAAATGGGTTTAACATCCCAGGGAGATTTCTTCCAAGAGCAGGTAGCATTATTCTGCACAGCAGCAAACCACTCCAGCACTGAAGTCTGCCAGTGAAATACCAAACGGAAGACGAAAACCTGGGATTATAAAAAATACATCCCAGCTCTACCTGACCTGTGCCTAGGAGCAGATTTTATTTTTCAGTGTGTGAGGCAGAATTTTCAGAGATGAAGAATGATGAGTCAGACCCACAAAATCATGAGACCAGTATCCAGTATGATGAGGGTTGCATTTTTCTGTTTTTAAGGGAACAGGTTCTGCCGTGTGGTTTGGTCTGCCTGATTTCTGAAACTCCTTTCTCTGTCTGTGGGGTGTGGGTAGAGCTGTCAGCATCATCCTCTCCTACTGTGTCCCCTCAGCTGTGCTGTGGGGTCAGGCCGGGAAACCCAAAGTGGCCCCAAAGGCAATGAGCAGTTCCAGGAGAAGGGATGTTGAGTCAGCACAGTGCTCAGGCAGCGCTAGTGAGCACAGCTTCTCACTCAGCCCCTGTCCACACCAATACCTCTACACAGGTCATTAACTGCAGCTTCAAAAGGAAAAGAATGAGAATAAGAAGAATTAAAGTGCAACATTCCCTGCAAGCTGTCATTCATGCTATCAGACTACTGAATATGTGACCCACATTTGCCAGTGAGTACTGAAAGATAGTTCAAGCCAGTGCTCAACAAATATCCAGACAGATTACTTATTAAGACAGTTTTAACAGTATGGAGGGGGGGAAAAAAAAGAGACTGTCTAAAGGTTTTGCTCAGGCCTGTTTGACACAGGTTTTGTACTGATACGGCTATTTCTGTTTGAGGTGTGATATTTTTTACTGAAATAGATAAACCAATAGAACCATGAGTTGGGGACACTTGTACAGACAACGATGCTTTATACTAGTACAGCTTATTTGCCTGCTTGTATGGAAATAGAAATTTAAGCATAAATAAGCTTCTTTATACTGGCATAACTGTTTCTACCCTAGGGAAATTAAACCATTTTTACTATACTAGTATAGGCACAATTTTGTGTGTAGCCAAGCCTTTGCAGCAGTATACCTTCTGTGTAGAAAAGCCCTCATGGTGGCCAGTGCCTTGCTGTGCCAAAAAGCTGCAGAAAGTCAATGAGATTATTCAGGAATTAGTTATTTCATTGGATCAAGCTATCAAAATCTGGTGGTGGAGGAGGAGTGCTTTCATTTATTTTAGTTGTATGATAAAATAGTCCATGTATCTGGCATGGTTTTGCTGATATCTAGAGGCAGCAGACAACAGAAATAAGAGTCAATTTTTTGTAACACATTGCAACAGGAAGAGTTACTTTTGCAATGTCTTCGTAAGTTTGTTTTACAGGAGAGGAATAAAGCTTTGGTAGCAGAAGCCTGTCACTGTGAGTCTCTCTGCTTTGGAAATGAACATCCTTCCCTTGCTCACACCTGGGTACCTCCAATTTAACTCAGCACAATGTAGAAGCAGAAAGTCATTATCCTGTGAGATAACAGCCTATTCAGTTGTCATCGCTTACAGACAGTGTATGTTAAGCAAAAAAAAAAGAAGAAATACAACTTTTAAAGGTAGTCAGCAATTATGTGAAGCTTTTCACCTTAGAATGCCTTGCAAACTCTAGTTCTAGTTAAACTCATATCACTGGAGTATGGCTGTGCGAGTCTTTCTGAGTGGGTGCTCTGTCTTTTTTTATATGCTCTGTAAACATGCCAGGAAGATAGGCAACACTCACAGGTCAGTGTATGTAACAGGAAAATGCTTGAGCTGTGCATATCAGTGGTTGGGAAATGGTCGAGCTCCTGCTGTCAGGGATCCTGTGGGAAGGGAAGGGAAGGGAAGGGCAATACTTTGTTTCTCACAGCCTTTGGTTGTACTCAGAAATGGAGACGGCCTCTCCATTTAGGTGATTAGAAAAGTAACTTAAAGAATGGGTTGGAAATTATTTTTAAATACCTGATATGACAGTATGATTACTTATGGCATTATAGATAGAGTATGCAAGTTGGTGACCCAAGTCTTTTCCCACTAAATATGAATTCACAGTCTTCTTCTCTTTGTCTGTAAGAATTTAGAGGTCATTTTGGCAGTGTGAAAAATGGATTAATTCACTTGCTATCCTGATGGCCATTATGGGAAAATCACAAAGTCAGGGAAGTGCCTTGATTTTTACAGCTGAAGTCTTCTGCAGACATAAGTCTATTATTCAGCTGCAGAGCTCTGTGGCCCTTGAAGCTGAGTTGCAAGGGTGAAGGTCACTGCTCTGCCAGTAATCACATTGCCATTACATGAAGTTTTAATCAGCAAATACTGTGCAGATACAGCTCCGGTACCATACTGTTAAATACAATGGAATTTGCCCCACAGATGACTGTAGGTCCTTGTTTTTAAATCAACTCTGCCCCTTTACCTTTTAGCTGCAGATTAAACATACAAAATGTGCCATAATCCAGCTTTTCCCACATCAGAGGCTTGAAGAAACCACTTTCCTGTAGCATTGCATATAAAGAGGTAACGTTTCTTCATTTGCCTCACATATCAAGATTCAAGGTAATCAGTCATTCATTCTACATCATAAATAATACATGTACCCAACCAAACACAAAAGGCTGTACTTCTGTCTGTTTTCCCTCCACACTTTAATAAGATCATCTGAATTTCATGATGAAATGTGCAGTTATATTTAAATCATTATGTCCCCCTGTGTGGTATTTTGTCTCATTTTTGTAAGGTCAGGGTGCCCAATGTGGTCAAAGAAAGAAAGAAAGATAATGACTTTATCAGGAGAATAAAAAAACTGATTCAGGGTGAAGAGGAAATAGGGGACCTATAGAGGGTAAATGCTGGCTGGAGATTTTCAAGGCAGCTGTAAATCACTGGTTTCAGACTACAGTGAGATGCACCTTCCCTGAGGTACAGTGTCCTACCATAATGAACCCTCAGCTCCTCTGTCGGCCCTTTCCCAGGCTTGGATGTGTTTTGCTGAAAGAGTAGCAATCCAGCTTCCAAAATACTTGTGGCAATTTTAGGGAAACTGGAACATTCACCCAAACAAAACAGAATTTCACAATATCAATATGTGTCCAGTAGCTAAAATGTTCTGGTTTCTGTGCAGTTTCTGGCCACAATTCCCTTTTTGGAACAGAGGATGATCCTGAGACCCAGTAAGCCTGGGTTACGTTTTTGCCTCCTCACAGACATCCTCTGTGACCCTGACAAATCACTCCATTCTTGCATGTCCCGGTTTCCAGGCCTGTGTTCATACAGGATATCCTCTCTGCTGGCCTCCCCTGTCCTGCCTGCTTCAAAGGAAACCTGCCAGAGGATGAGGAGGGGGCTGAATTGGTGTGCATTTGTTAAGCACTGGGGAGGTCCAAATCTTAGGCAGCAGCTGTGGTCCCCTAACATATGACTATTGTAATAATGTGGTTATTTAACCCATGTAGCTTCCCTGGCTGTTGAACTGCAGATATTTATGGTGGGTGGCCACCTCAGAAAGGTGATGTGGGTAATATTTATGAGGCACTGCTTAGATTAAAGGTGCTAAGCTGACTTTACTGCCAGGTCCCAACAAGTGCTCATATGAATGCATTGGGCACAGAAGTACCAAAATAAATGCTATGACTCTTATTAGTTTTAGCACAACCAAAGCAGGACCTCAATCACAATTCAAGAAAAAGTGAGACAAAAATTTGGCAGGCAAAGTACACTATATTCTCATGTCATCTTTAAATAACTATTTAACCAAAAAAAAGTCACCTATAAATCCAGACAGAGATAGATGATTGAGTTCCAAAGCTAGTTTATAAAAAAAAAAGGTTTACAAAGCCCACAGGCTTGTGTGTAATTTTGGACCACAATAACCTGGGCAATACCAGGACCCCTCTCAGCAGTGACAATTTAGGCACAAAATAGCTACAGAAGTACATGATTAAATCCAGAGTGTTGAATGAGTAACACTTGCAGAAGTGTCAAGCCTTGTCCCCTAGTTATACCCACGGTAAATTTTGCCCAGCTAATTAAGTCATCCATGATGCTCAAAGCTTCTCTCCCTCTTCTGTGATGCCCCTTACAGGAGCTTTCAGTAGGAAGGGAGGAGATTGTAAAGAACCTTTACAGGGAATTAACTAAGCTGTGGGGGTGGTCCAGCAAGTGCAACCATCTGCTAACTTTAACGCAAGTGATCTCATTCAGTCATCATCCAGTTTGGGCTAACTGTGCTCTTTTGGCAGGTTGCTTCTCCCACCAGGACAGCTGTCCCAGGCACCCACTGCAGCACTGAACTCTGGCATAACAGGCTTTGCTCCCACCATCTCCCAGGCCCTATTTCCAACTGTGGTGCTGGGGGCAAGAGCATACCCTCGCAGCTGGGATGCAGCTCATGGCATCACTGCTTGGCAAAGAGGTCAGAGATTTTCAGAATCCAGAGTCTCCTCACAGCCAGCACAGCCAGACCATAGTGGTCAACAAACCGCTGACCACAGAACAGTCATAGACCCAAGCTGAAGATTATTCATGAGAGGAATAGATTGTTTCTCCCTTCAATTATCTTTTTACTGCTGAAAGAAAAAAAAAAATCCTTTAATGATATGGGTTGTTTGGCTGGTTTTTTTTCAAGTCCAAGGGTTCAGGATAAAATAGCAGGTTTAAGAAAGAAAATGTCCATACAGGAAAAAATTTAGAATTCTGACTGTTCAAAACACATATTCTTTCCTAATGACTTTCCTGTCTTCTCTAAGATGCTGAAAGAAGATGGGCCAATAGACATGTTCCTCGACAGCCCTTTGTACATGACATATCTAGAAACTGAAATATATACAATGAGTTATATTGACTGCCTTGTACTTAAATTAATCACAACCCAGATGGAATACAAAAGATTTTACATACACACACACATACACACACACACACACACATACAAGCAGGTGTCTTACCTCCTCTCCTGAGGAGGTTAAAAAGGAAACCTGTAATGTGATAGATGAAAAAATAAGAGTACTCCCTGTGTTTGTTTAAATATGCATCCTCTGCAGTGCTTATCTAAACCCGGAGCTCTTAGAGATGCTGATAAGTGTGACAGACCTATTAAAGCTTTATCTGAAAATCTCCAGAACATGCACCCAACCCCACGTTGACTGAAATCCTCCTGTGCCCAGAGCCCCCAGGCTCATGGAGAAACATTAGTGATGTCTAAAAAAACATGGTGTGTTGCATCTCTGTGCCTCATCACTTCCAGGCATAACAGGTAAGAGTCCACAGCTCCCCTCTTTCTTCTGTAAATGCTGCTCAAAAATTATTTTGTCTTCAGGTCCTCACTCCCAGCCCAACTTCATCCCTGGGTCCTGTGCCACACATTTTAGGCAGAAGAATGAAATTTTCCTTAGAAACTCCCTTCCTAGCTTGCCTTGCTCCTCCTGGAAAGCAACCAGCTCCACTGTTAGGATAATCCTGGCTCCTCCTGAAAAACAACTTGGCTTTCTTCCTCCCAGAGGGCACAGGTCTTTCCAGCTACTGTGATGGCTCAGGCTACCTAGAAGGATTTTTCTGATGCACAAGCCAATCTTATGGAGGGAAGAAGTCACAAAGAGGGCAGGGGCAGGGAGCCACCTTTCAAAAGCAGTGTGGTGCAGTGTGCCTCCTGGAGTGTGGCAGGACTTCAGCAAATGAATTCACTGGTGATGGCCTTAAGCCTTTTTACACATGCAGTCCTAACCATGGGATCTGAGCCAGTTTCTGGAATAATTATGGTCCTGTGGGGTCATTTGACTGAAGACACTCAAAGGTGCACAGCAAGAACCTGCTCATACTTGGTTTCATTTAAGCATAGACCCAGTAGATGGGTGTTACTGAAGGAATGACTGTAAGTGCTCTCTGTGTCCTGGGGCCTCCCTTTTCCTACCCCACCACAGGCTATTGAGTTAAAACTCCACTATGACTGGTTTGTCTCACACATCTGCTCCACCAAGAGTGTAAGTCTTGCCCTCAGATCATGAACAAAAGCTTGTAAGTGACACAGCTCAAATTTTTCTCAAGCTCTATTGATAGTTTATGAGCTGTCACTCCCTTTTGCTGGGTCTTGCCTATGTGATTGTCATTAGCTTGTGAACTCCCTAATGCAAAATTTCCCATGGGGATATAGAGCTGGAAGGGGTGCAAGCCACATTTATCCCCTTCAGAGATCATCACTTTTCCAGCTCTAGGGTTTGAACCATTAATGGCAGCTGAAAGGCAGTTGCCATCCTTCTGTCCCTTATTTAAGCTTAGACAATATGTGTTCCTGGGCAGTTTATAGTTCTTCTTCCCTTGGAAATGTTGGAGAAATGCTGTAAAACTTGTGAGTTGAAAGAAGGGGCTAAACATTGACTCTCACTGACTTCATGTTCAACCACAGCGAGCTCTTAGATATAGCACTGCCTCTCTCTCCTCTGCAAGTTCAAACCACATCCCCATGTCAGGCAGCTGCTGTAGAGGTATCAAAAGAGTGTTTTCTCCCTTCTTCTGAGATATGAGCTTGCTTGCAGCCATGTAGCTGAAGAGTGTATTTGCACAGCAGAATAGCTGGTAGCTGTTGTGGTAGAAATGGGCTCTGTAGCCAGCTCAGCCTTACAGGTGAGTACCTATCTGCTTAACAAGCTGTTGTTTTGGGGCAATTTTTAGAATCATCTTGCATTACAATAGCCCAAGCTTAAAAGCTTTGATGTCTCTGTGACAGCAACTTCTAAGACAAATCCTTTTGCTCTCTTCTTATCCTAAAAGTCCACAAAGTCCTAAAGTGTTTGCTTAATTTTTTGACCCATGAGGTAGTTTTCTGATAACCTTGGTCATGCCCACCAAGAGGACTAATGAAGTGGATTGTGAGATTTCTCTACCATTTGCTGAAGAGACAAGGTCATAATTTTTGAGAAACTGTCTCTCTCTACTGCTGGGAGTTCAATGTGTGGAAGTAAAGAGCTGAGCACATTTGGGTTCACTTGAATGGTTGCTTTGCTAGTGCTAGCAGTACTCCACAGGCTCTCCTGCTACAAGGCACGGGTGGATGGTTTTCTCCAAGTCCTCAGGCTCACATCAAGTATGACAGCAAGAGGCATGCCTGAAAGTCTGAACTGGAAGAAGAAATAGAGAGAGAGAAAGTGTGAGAAACTGAATTTCTCTGCTAAGGTTTAAAGAAAATACACAAACTGCTTTCCTATCTTTTATGAGATGAGAGAAGCAGTCAGGCAGGTAGACTGGACTTTTTATTATTGTTCTCCTTAAGGCCTTTAAAGGAGTTGAATAAAAGGCACCATCTCATGTCTTTCTTTTCTGAGGATACTGAATATAATATGCAGTTTTATCTGATTAGAGAAGAAAAATCCTGACAGAAGGGGAAAAGATGTATCATTTCCGAAGGGAATATTTCCTGCTGGTTTTTGTAGCCCCTGGGCCACACTGTAAGCCTTTGGACATGATAAACTCTGTGACCTCCTCGTGGGAATGAAAGGCGGTTTGATTTTTTTTGCCACTTTTTTCTTTTTTCCTACTGGTTGAAGTGATATACAGCTTGGCTAGAGACATTAAAGGATGTTAAATTACTTGGTTTCCAGAGCTCACTTTCCTTCTTAGAAGGACTGCTTGATAATTTGATGCTGCTGTCTGGAAGAAGATCAGGCTTGCTGTCATTGTACAGCATTTCTGGGTATTTTCTTGAATGGGAAAAGGCTGGGTGCTGTCACCCTCCACGCTATACAGGTCCTGTCTTGCACTGAATATTGCAAAAATGTCTCACAATTTCATTAATAGAATTGAGGTGCATTTGTAGGGAAATAGTACTCTGTAGAGCATTTGCAAGGATGATTTCTGTATCAAATAGAGATGACATCTTAATTGCTGGTTGTGGACAAATCCTCTCCTTCTAAAGGCAGCTCCTGCTGAGTCAGCGCTCATCACTCTCCTGTCCTGAGACTGAACACAGCCATCTGAGCTTCTCTTTCTGACATACTCCTCAATTACACATATGACACCAGCTAAGCTAAAGTAGGAGCTCCTTCTAGGTGGAGGAAGTGGTGGGGTCCTTTCCTTCTAACACTGAACAAGGAATTGTATCAGGAGAAGGAATACTGTGACATCTCCAAACACGCTGTTTCCCTGCAGCACTATAGAACCAGAGCTTTCCTGGAATTTCCCTGGGTAACCTTTATAATTCATATCTCCAAGACAGGCCTTTTAACACATATTCAGCATGCCCCCTATCCATGGCCATGCTGGTTACAGGAAAGGACTTCTTGGAGCACGATGGGTTTTGTCCACAAGCTCTTGGGTCACCCCAGCGAAGCCCTGGCAGCTCTCTCTCACCCAGCTAGTCCATGTGGTGCAGCTCTGCCCACTGCTCCATGAAGCAGCTCTGCAAACAGAGCTCAGCCTCCCACAGAGCCCCAATGTCTGAAGCTGCCTTACTAGACCCCCTTACAGGGAATATGTTGTTGGAGGCACAGCTAGCTGTGGTTTGGAAACGTGGAGAGAAAGGCTGCTTCTCAAGAGAGTTTGAGGAAGAGGCAGAAACTAGAGCCAGGTGCTCTAATGTCCACCTCCATGGTAGCTTAGATGCACCCCAAAAGACTGTCAGGTGTTTGTTCAAGGGAGCTACAAGATGCCTGAAGGCCAGCAGATGCTGCTGACAGAGCTGAGCTGGGCAGGACTGCCAGGATTGCCATGGTTTGCTGTGCCCTTTCCAGCCTGAGCCAGCACCATGGGATGACCTATCAGTCCCATGGCTCTGGGAAGATCACACAAACCAAATAGGTATTTGCCCAACGCAACACAAATTTTCAGCTTAGATGTGGCCCAGTGAGGGATGAGCTGCATAGCTCTGTGTCCTTTCAAACTGCCTTCAGGTGCCACATCACTTCTTACAGTCACGTCACTCCTTTGCCTAGGGTGTACTGACTCTTTCTACCACTTCCTTCAGACAGTGTCCCCCACTCTCCCATCCTTCCCACCTCAGCAACCTGCATCTGCTGTTCTGTAAAACCCTGCATTGGTCCTGCCCTGTCAGCCAAACCAACACAGATGCCTGTCCCATGCAGCAATAAAACCTCCCTGAAGGAGGTTTGAAGAAGCATGTCAAAACCTCCTAGCTTTTTCCTGGAGTCTCTGGCAGTTAGCTGCAATAAAAGGGGCTTTTGCCATTTTTCCTCCCCCCCTTACTCAAGGAAAAGTGATTCTCTCTGTGTGTCCTCTTGCACTCAGGGGCATGTTCCCTTGCAAGGTCACAGTTCCTGCCACACTCACATGCACAGGAACATGCAAACACACATCTCGTGCCCCTGCACAGCCACCCTCTACTCGCTGTCCTTCCCTCTCCATTTGAGTTCTGGGGCCTGTCTCAGGGTTTTGCCCCTGAGTTCACCCACATCCCCTGCCTGTGGCTGCCTCACCTCTCATCTCACCAATGTGCCCTGACTGCCACTATCTCACTTTCCCCAGGACTGCTGGAACAGGGTTTCCAGTACTGTTGGATGAATACTCATACTTCTTGCATGATTCAGTCACATCAGGAAAAAAACTGAGGTTCTGAAATGAGATTGAGATGTACACATCATCTCACCAGCCCAAGTAAATAAAAAGCACATTTAGATCTTTTCTATCAAATTAATGAAATTAATTTAAGCCTCTGTAAAATATGTACTTTGGATTCTTTGTCTCTTTTCTGGTTTTAGAGTCCTTTCAGTGCAATTGGGAAGACTCAGAGCTGCTATTTCAAAAATTACTATCAGCCTTCAAATGATATCATTATACCCAGGCAACAGGCTGAGAACAGAAAAAGAAAACTAACATAATGCAAAACTTGTGATGACATCCTGAGCTGTCAACATCAAATACTTCAAGATAATTAGAAGACCAGACATGACTTGCCCAAATGGATATTTGATTTACTGCATGCCACCACAAATATATACTCATGGGTCATTTAATCCTTGCATCTAAAGCAAGGTAGAGACAGTAGCAACTGCAGGCAGAGATACTGTTGTGCTGGGGATGGGGATGGGGTTGGGTTGGGAACTCCTTCTCTTTGTTGACTTCCAAGAGAGAAACCATCAGGGAGCACAATGAAAGTCAGGAAATCTTGTTCCTGTCATCTTTCTCTAGCACTTCTTGAATCTTTGGTAACCAGATAACCATGTTTTGTAGCTAAAGCAGTTTGGTTGCATCTTGGTGCTGTTGCCTGTGCATTGAGACAAGAAATGGTGATTGCTCTGGAGTTCTGTTACATGGAGCATCTGCCCAAACTTACTCCTCGTGGCAAGACCATACAGCTTAAAACCAGCAATGGAAAAAGTCACCATTCAAGAACCACAATGCTCTGTGGCATCCCAGCTGTGCTTTACTGCCCCTTCTTCAAGACCACAAAAAGAAGGGAGATGCTCTGGGGTAGGCGAGGCATTTCTGCATCAGAAGGAGGTTGGAGGCCTGGGCAGGGCTGGGCACGCAGTGTGAGAGGGCTTGGGGTCAGGCATAGATGTTAAATGAAGTCAAAAAAAGGTTTTCCACCTCCTAAGACAGTTAAGTGAGAAATTAAGCTCCCATGTGAGATGAGGAAGAGCAGAGTGATTCTGGGATAGGACAGGACTGGGAAGTCACTGCTTGTGCCTAAGCCCTGAGTGGTTCCCCCGTTTCTCCCCTGGGGAAATACAGGGAGAAGGGAGGAAGCGGATTGGCAATTTTGGCCCTTAGTCTCTGTGATACCAGCCCTCTGGCCCTGACAATTATGCCTTAGGGGGAAGCAGACAGGAGGCCCAAGGGGGCTGTGGGAAGGCCAGGAGAGGCGGTGTGAGGTGAGAGACTCCAGCAAGGACCATGGAAGAAGGCAAGCCCCAGCAAAGCACTATTTTCAGTCCATACTGTCAGGCAGGATTTGTTCAGGGACAATATATTTCCCCATTGTGACAGCTCTGGCAGACGGTGCAAGTGTGGCTGGTCCAAAGCTCTGCTCAGGGGCTCACTTCCTAATTAGGAAGAGAATTTGGGAAGACTTCCTGAATTTTTGCTGTTGTTTACCAACATCCTGGTAGTCAACTCGCTAGGGCAAAGCAATTCTGCAGCACGGAGATATTTAGTAAAACCTGCCAGAGGACAGCTGGTGGAAAAACTATTCATGGTAGAAATGGTCATGCAAAGGTGCTGTCTGCACAGAAAGAGATGCATAGGCTTGGAGCTGACAAAGAAGACAAATGAGCAAGGATTTTTGAGGATGTATTTAAAGCAGAATAATGAATCTTATAGAGGAAGTTTTCATAGTCAGAGTGCAGGAACAGGAGTGGATCAAGCAAATTAAGAGGCAAATATAAGTAAAACACAATTCTTTTAAGGAAAGGCCTTTATACACAACCAATAATTAACTTGTGAAACTTACTGC
Source organism: Bombycilla garrulus (assembly GCA_013400315.1). Classification (NCBI taxonomy): domain Eukaryota; kingdom Metazoa; phylum Chordata; class Aves; order Passeriformes; family Bombycillidae; genus Bombycilla; species Bombycilla garrulus. The sequence goes on along the minus strand of VXBU01014337.1, from coordinate 1,006,436 downwards.
CCCAGCTGCTATTATTGAGGTCAGCAAAGAAATAAGATTTAAAAAGGCCCATGAATAATAAAAAACACCAAGCATTGCACTCAGTAGAATAACAAATTACAAGGGATATAAATCACCATGCTTTAGATCTTAAATAATAATAAATTGCCCAGTGATTAGAAGGCAACTTTTGCTAGGGGCAGGTTCCTTGGTAATTGCTCATTTTAGCACTTCTTACCTTTTTTTTTCCTTAAATGTGTGGTGCTGGTCACTGCTTCAACGAGAGAAATGAGTTTTGATGGCAAGCAGACATTTTCTCTGCATAGTGTATTATAGTGAAGAATTTCAGCATCTTCTCTTAAATAAGAATTACTTAAAAGGGAATTTCCCTTATATAAACAGTACAATGGCAGCAGAAAACCCGCAGTATGGTGTGTTCTGCAGTGTTGCAAAATTAGCTTAAAATAAATAAATTTTAACTTTTTAAATATTTTTAGCTTTCCTACACTAGTTCTTAGTTTTTGTCATAGTTTTATTGTCTTATTTGTTTTGGGCTTTTTTATGGAAGTCATAAAATAAATTTCAAGATAAACATTTTGCTTAGACTATTGTATTTTTGTGGCACCTACTTTTGGCTGGTCTGCCAGACAAACTGATTTACAGATTGGATAAATGCATGTTGCTTCAGTTTACACACCAGAAAGCCTGGGTTCGAGCTATTTAGACTCCAGCTCCTTCCTAATAGAGATTAATACAGTTCTCTGAGTTAACATTTAATTTCTGGGCTGCCAAAAAGAAAGTAAATTGAAGCAGCCAAGAGACAGTCGTGGAGCTGAGCTGGGTACAAATTGAATCAAGGCTTTCAGAGCTCCTCTCACTGAGGCAATGCTCCCTGGCTGGCTTCCTAGCAGGATGCAGGGCAGTGTTACTGGCACAGGCACTCTACAAAGACATTTTGTGCTGCTTCCCCATCCTGAGGTTTTCCATATGTTTTCTCCTTACTCAGTAATTAAGCCAGGCTCAGGCAGCACCACCTCACTGCCCTTGGGATGAGGAACATGTGCTTGGGTAAGAGGTTTTGTAGCTTAGGTCTGCTGTACAGACCAGTGGTTATTCAGGTACCACTCAGCTCTGCTGGGCATCTCTGTGAGCTTTCGGCAGGCATAGTCCTTTATACTAATGGGTTTTTTTCCTGCGACAATTCAGGAAAATTGAATTGCCTTCATTTTTGAAGAAAAGACAATTGCATTACTAATCCCCTCACCATAGCCTCCCCTCTGAAATGCAACATCTCAGCCTTCAGAGTATCCCTAATCCTTTTCTCAAGCTCAGTTTGCCCCCACAGCAGGATATGGCTGGCTGAAACCAAGTTCAGTCATCTCCCCTTCTCTGGGCAGTCACATTGTTGGTACAGCAGTCAAACCAGATTCCTGGATGACACCAAAGCTGCTCCTAACCCACATCTGCCCCTTCTCTCCATGGGAAAGCGTGATCAGTCCTGCCCCAGAGAGAGAGAGAGAGAGACTAATAATACAGTCTTTGCTGTTTTGGACCAGCTGCTTCCCTAAAATTAAATTCATTGGAGTGCCTGGCGTTTCTTCTGAGGAAGTGTTTATAAATGTTAGGGAAGGACTTTACACCACTGGTTATCATTTTGCAGGATGTGCTAATAAGGCAATGCTCGATGGAGCAGAGACATCACCCGTACTGCACAAGCAAAAGTGGTGGCAACATTCATCTGCTCAGAGAGAAACAAGGGAATAACCTGCTGGGTTTAGATTCAGAGGGCAAAAAAACTAGAAAAGATGTATTTGCATGAAAGGCAGCATACATCTTAATTCTGTACTGAGGACATGATTTTCAGGTTTTCCATAGGATTTGTCATGCCTGCCGTATTTTACAAACACACGCACATACACACACGTATTTACTGTTTGGAAAAACGGGGTAGTCACAATTCTTGAACAACTTTTTGTGATTCAGGCCACCATGGGATGGTATGCCCCTAGCACAGCCCTGGCCAAGGTCAGCAGCTGGCCCTGTGGTCTCAGTAGGAAAGGAACACCACGGGGAATGGGCACACTCGGCACAGTGACCTCCTGGTGCCACCTTATGAATGGACAGCCTGTGGCCACACAATATTTACCTGTGAACACAAATGTTTAGCAAGAGCCTTTGGTTTGTTTTGCGTCATATTTCTGTCTCACCACAGTGCACTTATCATCATTTACCTGATTATTTAGTGTCAAATGGTTCTGCTAACTTTATTCAGCTGGGTTCTTCTCAGGGAAGGACGGCTGTTCCCACCCACAGAGTCCTTGATGGACCAGTTAAGTCAGCATGATCCAGCCTATTTTCTGGGCCTCCACACAGAGAGAAAGTAGATGAAAAATCACAGAGCCTTGAGACCAAAGGGACAAGACAATTATTGAGGTTAACGATGTCTTGGATTGAATCGACACAATTTTGGCTGATCTTAGAAGGAATTTATGGTACTCAGATATGAGACTGCACCCACACAGACAACTGGGCATTCCTCCCAAGACTGTATTATCTGGCCTGCTGCGTGTAGCACATAAATCTGCCATTGGTATTCTGTGCAAGGAATCCCAGGACCAAAACACACAGGACCAAAAGGGCTTGTGGGGGTCATTTTCCTGGCCTGTTCCTCTTCCTCTGAGATGCTCAGCTTTTGGTGGCATTGGCAAAGCACTTGGAACCATGTTGTGCACGCAGGCCTGCGCACACGAGCATGCACAGGCACACAGGAGGAGTGCATAGAGAGGTTCTGTCCCAAATGCTTCCTGGAGACTCTTCCCTCCTCTGCCATTGCCTTTCACTGCAGCCCAAACAAATCTGCTTTTGCACTCTTGGCTGAAAGTTATTAGGAATATTAGCATTGACAGTAACTGTGAAAAGGAGCCCTTCCTCTATGGAACTGCAAACTAACTTAGAGAACACATAGATACAAGAGGCCCTCCACAAATGAAAGAAAGGAGATCATTCAAAATAATACAATTAAATACCTTTTTGTCACCCTGTTTTAAAATTAGTTTTTCTTCATAACAGAGTTCTGCTGGAAAAAAATACTTGCTTCACCTATAGATTACAAACAATTACCCAAAAATGCTCACTTGTTTGTTTGCTTGCAGACAGAACCTCATTCTTCACCCTATAGAACAGGTAAAATGGCAAACCACTCACCATGACTATTTGCTTATCCTCGTTTAGGGCCTGTGATTGATACACTAAATGATATGATATGTTTCTATTCCCCTGGTGCTGTGATTAGATGAGTGGATCTCTTTTGAACAGAAGAATAGTGAAATAATGACTAGTGAATAATAAATCTTTGTTTGCATGCTAATACTCTGCAGAATATCAGGTGTGGTATAAAAAGTGGCTATCCCCCAAACAATTTGCTCAAACAAAACCCTTATTCTGAATTCAAACTCTGTTTCTGCCATATCCAGTCATCTGTAGCCAGAGGCTTTGCAGAGAAAGTGTTTCAAGGAATGATTTAAATTAAAATGGGCGGCTGCTTGGATCATAAAAGAGGGAAGGAGTTCCAAGAATGTGAAATTGCAGAAAAAGGGCCAAAATCATAAAATGTAAATTTGTGCTTTGAGGAATTGTTCAGACAAAGGGAACTGCTTACCCTCCACTCACTGAGAAGCTTGTCTCCAGCTCTGGGAGAATGGGAGGTTGTGAGTTTGGTGGGAAGATGGTGGAAATCATAAAGCAGCAGCTCCAACCCCAGCATGTGCTGCCCTGCCATTGTTGAACCCTGGCGGTGCCCGAGGCCCCATGCTGCTGACAGGCCAAGGAAAGGCTCCATGCAAGGCCAAGTGCCTTTGCTTCTTGAGGAGAAGGGCACGAATTCTGCACCAGCACGACCTCCAAGGATTTCACTGCTGATATTATCATGGAGATCAAGGAAGAGCACGGCTTTTAGAAAGCATTACAGAATATGTACACACACAAGCATCATGCACACAGGTAACAGATATGATGGAATGCCCATGGAATGCGGGTGCGTGTGTGTGCACACGCGTGCGTAAAGCATCAGATTGACAATTTAAGTTGGTTTCTAAGAAACAGTTTGTTGCTAGCACAGTTTGGGGATGTGATAAGCCTGACTGCTTGCTGAGGCTGAAGAGATAAAATTGTCACATGCCGTGCAAAGGATTTTTGTATTGTTATATTAATCTTAAATTAATTTTAACAGTTTTATTAGATTTACATAGAAATCTGCTTTGTTTGCTTCATTGGTTTACCCGTTATGAGGGCTAGATTTCCCTCAAATATGGCTATATGCACGTTGCTATAGCTACCCCGGTTCTGGCTATTTTTTCCATAAAGTCAGAGTTCTGAACAGCCTTCCGGTTCTAGCATCTGAAACAGTTCATCCATAGTTTTTGTATTCATGCATATCTTGCACTTAAGACCACAGAAGCTTCTGCTTCATTCTCCTCTTGTGAAACAGTAAGGACCTTTATCTGAGGATAGTTAAGCTTCACTTAGGTACAGGAGGGAACTGTCTTTGAAGGTCTTTGAAGAACACCTCTGAAATTAAGATTTTAAAAAAGGCACAGTGAGGAAAGCTTAGAGGAAAGATAAAAGCCCTCTTCTGCAAGAATTCCCTAGCAGGAAACTAAAGAGGAAATGCCAAGAACTAGAATGCATCCTAGAGGTGGAGAAAACATGCACGGCTTTCTTGTGTGTGCTCTTCTGCTGAGGGAGGATATCACTTGAACTTACTTGCTACCGGGGCCAGGGGAGAAATCTGGCTAAATTTCTCCATGCAAAGTCTCACAGGAAAGAGTACTCTTGAGAACAAATACCACCTGTGTAGAATGGTCCAGGGACACAGTGCAGTCCACATTCACAAACAACCCTCTGACACTTCTGTTCAGGTGAGACTCGAAGGAAGAATGGAGAGACAAGCAGGCAGGTGGGTGAATTCAGATGTGAGACAGATGTTTTGTTGTGCAGACAGGACAGATGAAATTTTACTGCCTTTGCAACTACCATATATCCTGTCTGACAAAAGTTACATCTAAGCAATCCTTCTTACATGGCTCCTGAGGTTGCTTCACCTAGAAGCAAACCCAATTTATAGCACAGAGTTTCTTATGTAATGTTCATACCAACCGTCTGACTGAGAAATAGTGTAGAGTTGGTGGCACGAATGCAGAGCACGGGGTCAGGGGGGTGCACCAGAGTTTCCCTATTTGTGCTTGACAAGCTGTGTAGACATAGCCTAGAATTATCACCATCCTCTACTCCATCGACATCTCTGGTATTTCCTCCAGGCCCTGAAACTGGCAGCACTGGATTCTTATTTTACCTGGCATCTGTTGTTTCCTTCAGACCAAATGGTAGCCAGTGTGTCTCATATACTTTAATATCATATTAGCAAAGTCCCAAAATATGTTTGAACACTGGGAATGTGGTTTCCTAAGGTTACACATTGTCAACTATTTAAAAGTGTAATTCAAGGTTTTTGAATGGGGTGAACAAAATAGGGGAGAGAAGTTTCTACCCAAGTTTTTAGCTTTCAATTTACCTGAAAATCCTTGAAGTTGGTTCAAAAAATAAGGAAGAAATGGTTCGTTCTTTGAGGCATCCATAAGTCCTTGCAGTGGTTGATTGCCTCACCTCAACCAACCCCAAGTGTTTGGACTGAAGAACTGCCATTTAACCTCGATTTCACATTTCATTGAATGCCAAGTCCAAAGGCTTTTATTATTCAACAGTTCATTGAAGCAGAAGGGCGTGACTCTTTGCAGAAACAGAGATCTCAGACTGGATGAGTATCAAGCTACACCCTTATCACATATAGAATTACTTTATGATTTCTAACAGCCCAGGATAGACTGTCCAGGATGTGTAGTGAAACCTTGCCGTTCATCAGCAAATACTATAAATGTGATCTTATGTTCCTCGAATGAGCTGTAGATGCAGTTCACATTTCCTTGACCCCAGCTGTCCCTATCTCACCTCTCCTGAGACCTCTCCCAGCTCCCTAAGGGCACCCTTTCCAAGAAGTAGTCAGGGCCCTTCACTTCTTTCTTGGTATAATGAGCTAATGTCTCTTTACTCCACTCTGCAGGCTACACCTTCTTGCCAGCAGAGCACAATGCCCTTTACATGCTGTGGGACCCCTGTCTGAAATTAAATTAATGCTTTGGAGGTGAGTGTTTCACTCAACTGGTGAACTGAGCCCTGATTACACTTTGGGCCCGGCTCCCCTGCATGCCAGTTTTTGCAAGTGAGAATTTCCTCTCTTCTCTGTCCCAGGAATCAGGCCCTGAACAGATTGCTGTCTTTCAACCACTCTCCTCTAAACTTTGGCAAACAACCCTGTTGCTGGGCTGAGGAGCATAGACTGAGGAGTCACCTTGAGACTGCAAATGTGTTCAAGGGGGTGCTGCTTAATTAGGGCACTGTTTTGATCTTTCCTGCACCTTTTTTTAGCCACCACTTATGATTGAATGTTAATCATTTAGATAAGGGTAGTCTGCAACACAGATTCACTGAGGTTATATGATATGCAGCTAAGTAATACATATTAAAGATCAAACTTTGTGCTAAGAAGCTAATGATCAAGTTATCTACATCAAGGACACCTTGACTTGGTAACCTGAACAGAGACAGCTTCCCTTTTACTGTGGGCAGATGCACAGTGTTGTGCTTATGTGGCAGTGACAATAATATTAAAAGCAGTGTCTTGCCCAGAGATTTCTATTTTTCTTTCACCACCTGCAGCACAATCTTGGTCATCACCCACCACTGTATTAGTCAAATGCCTTCTGAGTTTCAAGATTCAAAGTATACAGAGTGTGCATAGAAAAGTCAGTGTCCTGACAAAGTACAGCAGAGACTAACCTCTGCAATCTCTTCTAAATAGAGGCATCAACATGATCGAAAATCAAAGGTAAGAAGGAAGTGGTGCCTTTCCCAACCACCAATGACCTTTTGTTATGAAAGCTATTGCCTTCCCTTCTTTACCCATCATTATTTCATGTTCTCTGTTCTCCCACTTTCACCCTCACTCACATAATTTTCTTTGAAACCAGTTGATCCTTTTGGTTTTGTTTTTTTGTTTTTTGTTTTTTTTTTTTTTTTTTTTTTTTTTTTTTTTTTTTTTTGTTTTTATTTGGTTGGGTGGTTTTTTTGTTTGTTTTTTTTTAAATTTTTTTTCTTGTACACACAGTCTTCTAGTACAGAGAAACTTATCTCTCTTTTATGTTCAGGAGAGAATCCTTGAATAAGAAAGGATTAAAAAGCTTGAACTTCCATTTCTCTAGCTCCATGGATTTTAATTTGTTTATACTCATGGTGTGTCCTGTACAACATATCTGCTATCTGCTGACTTGGCTCATCTGGGTCTTTGCTTTGTAATCTGTATTTTGAGAACTAGCATTTTGCCATTATCAAGAAACTATGCTTAAGCAGGAAAATATGACTTATTTTCAACTTCAACAGAATGAGATATTCATCACTAAACCATGTAGGAGTAAATTTGTTTACCTTAAGTTTTGGATACAACGAAAGATATTCTTCATATTTTCTTGAAGCAGCCCATTCTGCAATTCAATTAACTGCACCAAAACAGCAGAGTAATAACATTAAATTACACTGGGATACCCTAAACTCCCAGCACATTTGTTTAATCAAAAGTAAATGTTGTATCTACAGAAAAATTTTAACAATGTGTTATGACTACAGCACGTCTCATAATATGTTATTAAACACAATAAAGAAAATAATATAAAAACATCTGTTTGGGGGAACAATGGCATTTTAATGCAAATATCTGTCTATATTACGAGACTGCTACAGATAATATAAACTATACTAAATATAACAGAATTATCTAATGTTTTATCTCCTTATTTTCTAGTTTGGCTTGGGCATCTCTCAGTTTCCAACTACTTACTGCTCAGCATGGTATTTAAGTTTCCCAAACACATATTATATAATTTATTTATATAATTGGTTCCAGCAATATGCTGAGTGTTGTTTGAAGTACAGTGATAAAAACAGCTCTCACTGCAAATTATTTACAGTCTAGAGGGAGAGGCATGGTCCAATACCCTCACAGTTTAAATGCTTGGGACACAAACATCCTTTTAAAATGTTAAGGATCACAATAGATTCCAGAAATTTCCCTCTACAGTAGCAAGATGACTGTGCACCTTTTGCTCAAAATACTCTCTGCTGTGCTTGGCAGTGTTACATGTTACCTTCCACTCTTGTCTGGAATCTTCAGAGACCCTCAGCCTGTTACTGATGGACTCCAGATCTGGACAAAAGTGATTTTGGTTTGTGATTTGCCTTGTCTCCAGTTCTCACACATTACAGTGCTGGAGTTTGCTGGCTCAGGAACAAGACAAGGGACTTTCTCTGCTCCTTACACCAGTGAGGAAAAACCTGGTAAATCATAAAGGGAAAGGACAGTCCCTGCTTTGGAAAAGGAATCTTCTGTTAAGCACTGTGAATCATATTAAATGCAGTAACATGACAGTTGCTAATTAAACTATCACATAAAAAGGGGCTGCTTTAGCAATTTACTTGCATCAGGCATTTCTAAAATATATGCTGTCCCACCCAGATTTTTCATGAGCTGCAATCTGAGGACATGGCTCTATTCCCAGCTGTGCAGGGGAGATAGCATTTGTCATGCAGCAAATCAGGGCCAGATGAGACAGAGCTGATTCCTGAAAGGCAGCTTAGACAGGTTACAGCACCTCACACTGCACCACGAGCAAGCCTCACCACAAGAAGGGCTTTGCACAAAGCAAATCTTCAGGATTGCTGCTGCATTATTTTTACATGAACCAGGTATCAGCTAGCACTCACCGACTCTCTCTCTCTAAATCATGTTTAATTTTTTGAATAATTTCAGTTATCACAACCACAAGGGTGCTTTAAAGCTTGAAATGTATTACATCACTAAGAAATGCATGCTCAGAGAGGGGGAACTGTCCTGACATTACTGTCACTTCTAGGGTCATTAAATAGAAGTTGTCAAGAGTTTTAATTGTTCTCCAAATCATTGCATCATATCTTGTTTGTATTAGGGCAAAATGTTTTACAGGCTGGTCACAGTTCCAAAAAGTGACAGAAATTAATCACCTGCTGTCTCATTGTGGTCTGGGGATGCTGACTCAAAGCAAAAAAAAAAAACAAAAACCAAATCACCTCTCCATCAACACACTTGAGCAGTGCAGGTCTGATTCCCCATGTGCTGGTAGGAGACGTAGGCCTGGTGTCCTGGCATTCCTAAAAGAAGACATACACGTAAGAGACATACACAAAAGATAAACACACAATCCCAGCAAAGGCCCGTTGTCCTCTGCCCACCAGGGAGTCGGGTTGCAACAGAAAGAGGAACCAAAGAGAGAAGGCTGGTTTTCTTGAAGGCACTGCCCTGGGGGTGAAGATGAGACCATATTGTTTTTAGATAGTAGCTTTCCAGGGGGAGTCAGCATGGGTTTTATCTGGCCAACTGCCTCAAAATGAGTCGCTCTAAATCAGTCTCCTGGAATCCAGGCAATGTAAACCTTTCCTGTCCCCAGCACATGCCAGCATTCACAGCTGCTGAGATGTGGGCATACTCCTGCAGCCCAAAAATAAATCATGACCATAGCCAATATACCCAGCCCTACACCCGAGGCTGCAACTGTCTTAGAGGCCAGCTGTGGAAAATGCAAGACACTTGGATGCTCAGGAAGTGCTGGCTATAGAAGGGAAGAGAACACGACAAAACGCTTTTCATAACTTGAGAGAAGCCAGAGAGACAATAGATGAGAAGCTGAGACAGGGCAAGGTCTGAGGTAGATAGAATGAAGTGGTTTTGGAGGGCAGAAAGTATTGATGCATTGATTTCTCTCCAAGCCATGGCCCGTGTCTTCTCTGGGTGGCTTTGATGGGACTATGCTGAAGTAAAGCACCAAGAGGCTTTGTCCCTTGGGGTCAGATGGACTGAGAATTTTTGTGTAGTAATTTCTTAGTCCTTATGACAGCCAAGGGAAGAATGGGAGAGCAGCACCCTGCTGAAGCCAGGCAAAGCACCAGATAATGTAAAATGTCCACTGCAGGGTCCCATCACCTCTAACATGGTGGACTTTGATTGCTGAGTCACTGGATCTTAGGAAAAACTAAGAACAGATTAATAGCAATTTCACATTGACACCATTCAAACTATAAACTGCTTTGTATCTTGACAAATACTTCAACTGCAGGAAAAAGAAATCATGCCCAAAGCTCAATATTCAGCCTTTCCTGTCCTTAGATCCCAACAGATGAGATGATTGCCAGACTCCCACTTTATACTGGTAAGGGCTGAGGCTGCTCAGCACCTTGCAGAGGCAGATCCTGGAGCTATTTATGAGTAACGTTCGCATGTAGTGATGATTTTAACCATTAGCTGAAAGAACACTGCAGTCTGCCAAAGTCCCAAATGCACCAGCTAAAACTGGTAGTGGAAAGATATTATTTGCTGCTACTGACTGTGTTTAAATACTTGGTTCTCCAACATAAAAGAAATCTGAAAAAAAGCTTATAAAAAATATTATATCCTACTAGAATAGCCTAGACACCTCTTGTGAAAGACAAATGGTTTAATTATAAACTGATGCTGCTCAGAGTACACTCTTCTATCATTGCTACTGTGACTTTTGGAGCTGCAGTTTGTGGTTATTCTTTCTGATTTTCATTTTGGGTAGAAGGAAGCTCTGTTTTGAGAGGAAACAGGAAATAAATGAGGCCAGGAAATTTAAGAGAAGACATCACACAGCAACTTCACAGCAACTCTTCCTGCCAGTCATGAAATAATTAAATAATAGCTCCACAACACCCAGCACTCACCTTTCAGAGCTGGGAGAGTTACACAGACAAGACTGCAGGAAACTCCATCTCCAAATAAAGTAAAGAAAATGACAGGACAGACTTCAAAATGCTGACACAGGCAGTAACTTGCTGCTCATTAAAAAAAAAAAAAAATACCTGGTCAAAATGTGTTGGACAGAGAACATTGATGAGGTAATTTGTCCGATTATGAACTACCTGAAATCTAAAGGCAGTGTCTGATGATGTGTCCCCTTTCACACATCTTTTTGTCTGACTTCTCCCAGGCCCATTATGTAACCACAGAATACATGGTTGGTTTTTTTTCCCTCCACACCTAGCCTGAATAATGGGCAAACAGTAAAAACTTTCTGAGAAGATAACCCCAAACTTCATTTTCAAATGGCATAAAAACAATTAAGCATAACTGAGGATCCTCAGCGAAGAATTTAATTTCACTGCATATATTTGATCCCACAGCCAGTTTAAAACATGACTTCTAACTGCAGAAGTAAAGTTTAAAATATTTTTAAGCGGGAAGCATAGTATTCTGTGTACCAAAGGCCTGTGTCACTTGGGATGTGATGCTCAGAGTTACTTGTGTATTTGGTTATCAAATTTAGATCAGGAAAAATGGAGCCATTCAAAATAACAGCAGCAGGTGCTGAGATCTGTCTGCCTTCTCCACTGATGCAACCACCTTCAAGGATTCCTCAAAATCACAAGAAAATTACCACAAGAAGGAAAATTCTGGCAGAACCGTTGCCATTTTACCATGCCCTAACAGAGGGACTGTTTGGTGCTAAGCCATGTTACCTGTACCAGTGTGATTAAGTCAATCTACACATTCATAGTTTGTCTCTTTCCTCAGGCCCCATTTTGGAGAGAATTAGGTGAACTTGCTGCAGTGTGGATACCCATTTGGTTTCTTGTTGGAATGTTAGGAGTCTTGGACTTGTCACAACCATCATCATAACAGGAAGATACGAACCAACTTGGTGAAAGGAAAGCTGCCCACAAAAAAGGCTGGCCTCTTGCACCCCTGGGTTTGCTTGGAGGATGTACAGCTTCTCCAGGCTGCTACTGACCTCACACAGAGGGCCTGGAATGAGGTTCCTCCATGAGGAACTCATTCACTGAAACTTCTTAGCACCTAAGGGAAACAAGTCAGGCTGAAGAGCTCTGTCTGACATGGAGAGAGAAATGAGATGGTCCCATCGCACGAGCATGACGTACTGTCTGGGCTGAAATGCACACAGCAGGAGGGCGTGCTCTGAGTCTTATGTTCACATGTGACATGGGATTATATCACCATAAACTATGATGGCTTTGGTTTTTTATAGTTCTGACAGATATAGATATGAGTACTCAGGACAACAAGGGTCACTGGGTTTCTCTGCATCTGTATGTTGTAGATATTCAGCTCCAAAATGCCCAAAGATTATTCATTTTCTGTTAGACCATCTGCAAAATCCTAGAACAAATGCAAAAGCCTTTGGGTTAAAACCTAAAATGAGAGCTCATATTCTGCGAGAGGCAGAACAAAGAAGACCCTGATCATGGGGTTGAATTTCTAGCACAGATGCTCATTTTGGCTTTATTTCAGGAGGCTTTGAGTGCACCATGCAATTAAGCAAACTCTTACCCAACATATCCCAGCACTAGAGCTCTACTGACTTGTGTCAGATGCAGATGATGCTCTGACCCTGCAGTGCAGCAGCCTCCTTCACACTGAACAAAACTGCACAAAACTTTTTTTGTTCTCCCTGCTGTAGTTTTAGGAAAGATAAATTTTGACGCGGGAAAGTAAATAACACTATTTTGTTCTCACTCTAGACCTGGTAGCCACACTTTGCTTATATGCTAAGCAGCTGAAGTCCCATAGGATGGTTTCTGAGACACAGAAGATGGTAGCTGGTCACAGCAAACTGGACTGGGAGGCAGCCTGGGGGATGTTGTCCTTTCCTAAACTGGGACAATACTGGAGAATAGGAGAATACAGTAGACATCCTATTTCTCTTAGCAATAATCTCCTTCTCATGTGGGGCAAAACTATTCCGTCCTTCAGCATTCATAGTTTATCCAGTGAGGAAACATATTATTGCCTCATAAAATGGGGCACCTGTCTCATTTTCCATTAAATATTAACATCAGCACCATAGAAATGAACTGTAACAGTATTATTATAATAATGTTCTGGGTAAATCTTATTAAAGTGTGCCGTAGATGTCAACAAACAGAAAGAAAGTAGGAAAACATGAAATACATGAGAAATTGTAGACTGATGTGATTTAGACCTCACAGCATCCTTTTTGCATAGGTAACGAGTACCTACCTCTTCAACCTTCAGTGCTGCACTATAGAACCAGTAACACTTATGCCTTCTGAAGTATCTTTTTTTTATCAGTAGATAGCAAAGCCTTTGCTTAGGACTGCAAAGGGCCTTTGCAGGGTGCCTGTAGCAGAGGAAAGGCAGGTACAACCACCTGAAGCTGGCTGCATGGGCTGCAAGACAAGCACTGCAGAAATAGGGCCGGCACCCTGACGCAGCTCCCTGGCACCCTCTCTTATCCACTTAGCGGTACTTGCTATATAAGGGACAGTCTGCCACGTCTACCAGCGACTTATACCCCGCACAATCTCATTAGCTCTGCTGCCTGGCTCCTGACCTTTGTGGGCAGAGTACACTGAACCGGGGCCCTGAGAACCTTGCTTAAAAGTCACGTCCTTCACTCTTCCCTGCTTCAGCCCAGACCGGAAGCGGCAGTACAGAAATACCACACTGAAGGCTGCTTCTGCTGCTTTCCAGACTTGACCTTCCCGTTCCTGTTCCCTGTGGACAAGTCTTCTGAAGCCTCCGGATTGTGCTGGGAGTCTCCAGGCTTTCTCGGGGGCTTTCCAGTTTGTCCTGGGTTTAGCTGAGCTAGGAAATCTGCAAGAATAGCTTTTGTCCTGCCACTGCTGTATTCCTGTTTCCCAGCCTTGCCGAAAGGGAGCATTTTCGGTGTTGCAGATGAATAAGATTTTCCTGGAACGAATAAAAAGGTCAAATTTGATTCCCATCACAAATCCTGTGCATTTCTAGCTTGTGGGCCCTCTATGAGACTCGGCCACTTTATGCTCAAAAGCCAACCACTGCCTTTCACCCAGCTGTAGTCCTTTGTACAGCAATTTATTTAAAGCACTTAAGCAAGTAAATGGTTTATCCTATTTTGTGGACCCAAATTGGTAATTAATGCTGTAGACATGAAAGATAGAAAACCAATAAAGACTCAGTTTTGATGTTTCTTCAGGTTTTCCAAAATTCCCAAAAGCAAACTTTTCAGATTAAACTATCCTCATTGTGCTCTATTCTCACCAGTGGCATCCAAATGGTGTGGCTTGAAACACAGTAAAAAATGAGCTGGGAAACTGAGACTTCACTTGAAATTCGTAAGGTCATAAGCCAGAAAAAAACATTACAAATCTTAGCTATACAGTACCTTCATACATTGTCTGTACATTATTTCCAAAGAAAGAAAGAGAGAAAGAAAGAGAAAGAAAGAAAAAGAAAGAAAGGATGCTACTTTTAGAAATAATTAATTAAAGTCTCTTTTATGTAAGTTCTATTTGTCACATGAATTATTCTGTGATAAATTCAGACTTTCATCATACCATGCATCTACCATACATGCCTTCAAGGGGCAAAGAAAAATTATGCTGGTTAAGTTCTGAGTAGACAAAAGCTGAGTAGGTTTTCCATACGTTATTACAATCCTTAAGGGGAAGGAATGTTAGAATGAATATGTACCTGTCCAGTCTCTAATATTTGCCTTGATAGAGTTTACACCTGGATATAGTCCCAGACTAAGCAGTTTGTGGGAATAGAAGGGAAGAGGGACTTCCACTGTTGGAAAAACAAGTTTTGTAGAGATTTGGAGGAGGAAGTTAAGAAGACTTGGTGTTTGAAGTTGACCGGGGTTTGTTTGGCTCAGTTCCAGGACAGACTCTCAGGGATTTTTACAATTATACGGACCTGATAAACACTGCTTTGGACTATTCCAGGAGTCAGCTGAATGATGAGAAGAAGATTTACAAATGTATGTGTGAATAAATAATCTTACAGCTGCTTGTAGGGCAGCAGCTTTTGTTTTTTGAGCTGCTCATAGCATCAAAGTATTTGTTCCCTTAAAATATTGATCTGATCTGAAATTGTTAGAAGTGGTTGGATTGCTGGCTTTTGTTTCCTTTCTTTTTTTTTTTTTTTTTTTTTTTTCCTAATTGCTCTTCAATGTTATCCTGTTAAATATTTTCAATCATCTAGTCCAGGTGCTACAATTATGCAGTATAGCACAGCATAATAAAAAAACAGAGCAAACAACTTGCAGAATAACTACAGGTAGACATACTGCTTACCCAAACCAGCCAGAAAATTTTTTCAACAAATGATATTTACAGGCAAAAGTAGGAAAGATTTCATGACTGGTGAGTAGTCCAGAGAAAAGACAGAATGTCACAGAAATTTATGCAATGCTGGCTTCAATGATCTTCAATGATACTTTTCTTCCAATATATGTTATTTATACACTATTTATTGATCTTGGCCTTAAAGTAGAACAACAATCCATCAAATACATTCTTTACCTTATAGAATTTCTATTCTGTCACTAAAAAATAGTATTAATGGATACAACAGTGTTTTAGATCATAAAGTTCAATTCTGGATCAATGAGGAACATGTATCAATGTTATTTTATACTTAGCTAAATTTAAAAGGATTTTCTTGCCATACAAGACCAGTGTTACATTTAATGCCACAAAGACCTCACACACTTGTCAAAAAGGAACTTTGATGTCTGAAAAAGGTATTGCTTAGGAAATTATTTATGCATAGTTAGAAAGACAAAAAAAAGGAGGCTATGGAGCTGAGTTCTGTGTAACGGCTCTGAGACTTAAAGATTTAAAAAAATAAAAAAATAGAAGCAATAATACAGTTCAGTTGTGTCTAATGGCAGATAATATTGGTGATAAGTACTGTAATATGTTCTGTCTTCTTATCTGGAAAGACCACAAATAATGACTAACTACTGATAAAAATAACAATCCCCTTTGCAGACTCGCTTTTTCCCCTACAACTCTGTGTGGACTCTGTGAACAAGAGCCCTGTGACGATGATGCCTTCTGAGTAACTTACGTGTTGTCTTGGAATAAATTTTTAATTTATGACTGTGTTGATTACCCTGACTGAAGGGGGAAAAGCTTCAAGCTCCCAAACCCCCACCTCCTCTGCTTTTTCATCCACCGATGTTTTATTTTCCCAGCAGTCCAGCTGTACTCTCCTCATACTGAGTGTATTGTTGGGATTATCTTCAGCCATGTGAACTATAAACATGGCTCACTGCAGCCCAGCTAACAGAGTGGCAAAGGGCCAAGAAGGAAAATCATCCTCTTCATCTGAGAGGCATCTGGAAAATGGACCAAGAAAGGGTTTTTCCCTCGGTCTGTTGGAAGTACTCTGACACCACAATGACAAAGAAAACCTCACAAAATAACAGAGCCATTGCTTCTAGGTGCTGGAATACTCACAGGTAATTGTCATGACAACAAGGATTTTGATTCTGGTTGGACTTTTCTTTTTCTTAAAGTTATGAGGGAAAGACTTGTCCCCATTTACCACCAGAGGCAGAGATGTTGTCCTACAACACATTTTCAAAGACAAAAAAGCAGAACTTGAGGCACACATTTTCCAATCATTGTGAATTTGAGAAACACAATTCCTCTGTGTCTCGAGTGCATCACATGTAAACACAGAAAGTAAATCTGCACACTGATTTGTAATGAGTTCTTGTAGCTATAATGTCCAGTGTTGATCTTACTGCTACAGAGAAGCACTTTATTTTACTGAAGTCTACCTGAAGTAAGGATAACAACAACAAAAGTTTGAAATCACTTAACACTATTGGTGGAAAATTAATTCTCTTTAAAATTATTGTGTAGTAGAGGACAAAGTAGAAATTAAGAACATAGAGACCTCTCTGTAACTGTATCTGTGTCTGTGGTGATACTGATATAACAAGGCGTACCAGGGCTAGTCTCTAATTAAAAGAGAATAGTCGTCTGATTAATGGGCAGCACCAGATGGCATCAAAGGAGTTGCCTTTTTTAGCTTTACTTAGCCATTCTTCAAAAATGCTTATTTCAGGTTGTGATGAAATTTTTTTTCCATCGGGTATCACCTGTAAATTTATGTTCCCTCCACAAATTTCTCAAGTGCCTGGGAAGCAGCATTCAGAATAAAGCAGCTTATCAACCTTATTGGGGGCTGTTGTTAATATTTAAGCCATATTTTCACTTCCTTACATCACATGCATTTTCCATTTTGATGAAGGAGAAATGAGGACTGAATCTCCAGCCCAGGCTACTGATGTGCTGTGCAGCCATGCCAGTGCTGGAGTCAGCAGTGGAGTAGCATATGTGGAAGCCCTGTCTCCAGCCCAGCAACCCTCAGCACGTATATAAACTTCAGATTAAAGGTCAGACTTTGCTTCTGCCTTCTTCTTGACTCAGAAAGCCAATGTCCTCAGGCAGGCAAGCCATTTTGTTGTATTTCATCAGTTGGTGGAAAGCAGCTGTACTGCTTAGCATAATTAATGAGGAGGTCAGACAGAAATGCTTTGTATACAGTAGTGTTATATGCAGCACTAAGGCAAGTAATTACCCATAAAAACAGTTTCTTGTAAAAAGAGTGGGGAAAATCCCCCTCCCCTGAAAAAAAAAAAAAAAAAGGGGAGCACAGTACTTCTGTTTAGTCATCACTAAAAGCATTTCCCCTTCAGGTTCTTTAAGGCCAGAAAATAATTTACCAAAATATTCAGGAAGTAATCCACAGCAATACTCATTACTGTTTATTGAAAATTTGCAACTGACTGTTACAAATATAGATGAAAAACATTCACGTAAAAGGAAGGCAGTTGCACACCGTGCTGTATTTACTACCCCTCCTGGTGTATTCAAAGATAGTTTTAAACATATTACAAGATGAAATTCCCAATAGGTTCCTGTAAGTTCCTTTGCAGACAACTTTTGCTTAGGTCATTGACTACAAAATATTATATTTCTACTAGATAAATGAGAAAAAAAGCCACTAGTATATGCTCATTCATGATAAAATATTTCCCTCCCAACCAAGGCTCAAGCAGGAGGCACATTTTCAGAAGTACTGAACAGGCTGACTCATTCTTCAGGAAACAGAGATTGCTGGAGAAAATGGCAGGGTGAATGGAATCCTTCTAAAGCTAAGATTTTACTGTTTAGAATAGAATAGAACAGACTATTTGGAAGGGATCAACATCAGCCGTCCAGTCCAACTGCCTGATCAATTCAGGGCTGACCAAGTTAAAACTCTTTGTTAAGGGCACTGTCCAAATGATCCTAAAACACTGACAGGCTTTGGGCATTAACCACCTCTGTAGGAAGCCTGTTCCAGTGTATGACCACTCTCTCAGCAAATAAATGTTTCCTGAAGTCCAGACTGAACATCCCCTGGTGCAGCTTTGTGATGTTGTCTAATTTGGGTTTGCTCTTTTTTGATAGAAATACAGACTGGCTTCTGAAGAACCCAAAGGTAGTAAAACTGAGTATTCATGAGCAGCCATCTGATTCATTCCACTGAAGGGATGATATTCAGGCCCAATGAAAGGCCTCTGGCTCTGCCCTGAGCATCTCCTCTTTTTACAACTCTTTACAGCAGATGATAGTACAAAGTGTTTCTCACATGGTCCTTTACTTGAAAAAAAAAAGCTCTTTCAGTCTTTGCTGTAATGATGACAACTGGAGAGTGTGCTGCCAAACTTCCTCATGCTGACTAGTAACCTGCTTGTGCACAAAAGTACTCAACAGAAGTGGAGGATGCCAAGACCTATATTACATAGGTTACAGCATGTATTCAGACCCTCAGTATGGGGCCTTACTCTGTCCCAACACTGTGGACCAGTGCCAGGCAGCACCTTACTCCATTTATAAGTATCACTAATTTTGGTGAGGATGTCTCCAGGGCAAGATGGATCAGTGCAGCTGATCTGAAAAATCTGGTTCTATATAAAAATTTTGGGGCCCTATGTGAGAAAGTGTATTAACATATGAATTCCTCTGAAATCTTCTATTTTATACATTTTGTTTGAGCTTATCAGATGATACTACTTGGACATTTACCATCCTGTCTATCTGTTGGGCAAGTCACCCATGCTCATCATCTATAGAAGCAATTTAGGCAATAATTTTGAGTTAAAAACCTAACATTTGGGTGGCCAAAGCTGGAAAATATATATGCATGTATATATATATATGTACGTATATGTATGTATATGTATAGGGACTTTATTTACATATATATATATGTTTCATATTATATATGTATTAACAAATTATGTATTACATAAATCTTATACACAGATGTTTCAGCATTTACTGAATTCCATATAACAAGCCATTTTCCCTGTAGCATATTACTGCAATATACCTGGCAAAACTTGTAACACACATTTAATGGTTTTCCACTTTTTTTTTTTCCCTGACTCCTCTTTTGATCTGCAGAAAGTTACCTGGTAACTAGAATTAAAATAATAATTAAGATAAAGGTTAACTAGTGCTAACTGACTTTACAAAGGGCTGCAGAGATGTTAAGCAGGTTTCCCAGGAAGGGCAGGCATGGTCTCCCACTCCCCAGTGTGGTGAAGGTGGCACTTTGTCTTTCACATCTGTTACACACACATCTGCTCACCATGGCTGGGACATCAGCTCAAATGGAAAGAGCATCTGGGAGTAAACATGCTGGTCATGATGTACTCAGTGAATATTTTACCTCAGAAACACTTTCGGCATGTCTTGGGGGCTGTAGAATCAAGCTGGATCTTAGGTTGTGGGGTATTTATGCTGCTGGAGCCTGGAATATCAGGCAAAATCCTCAGGAGCGTTTTTCAATGCACTGAAGGGACATGTTAATATTTCAACCTAAGACACAAAGTTAATAATATCCTAATGACTGGCTCTTGGACTCCCTCCTCACAGAGACAAATGCTACCCACACATTCCTTTGCCCGATACACAGACAGTCATAACTTGGCGATTAGCATGGTTCCAAGGTCTGCTGAGATAAATCACAGAAAAGCACTGCATTGCTTTATATAGACTAATAACTTGAAGCAAGTTAGGAATGCAAAGAAAGCTGTAGGAAGGGATGTTTCTAATGAAAAGCTCTCTGTCAAAGATAACAGCAAGGAGCATGAGTGACAGATAGCACCAGCAAAATATGCAACATAGGAGAACCAGGGAGGAATCTGAAGCCCAAACAGTCAAAGATATAAAGGCAGTTTATAAATCCTCAGCTGATTCTGCCATCTCTGAGACGTGACTAATATGGAGACAATGACAGTATGTGGATGTCTCAGGGAGAAATAAAATGGTGCTGGGAGGGGAAGCTGTGTTTTTAATTTCTAAACTGAAAAACAGTAGTGTCTGTTTCCTTTTTTTTTTTTTTAAATTAAGTATCATTATCATAAGGACGTTGTGGATTTTAAGAAATAAATAATCTCCCAGGAATAGTAAAAAATGGTGTTAAATGTGAGCAGCATCCCAACAAAAAAGCACAATTGCCACATAGAAGAAAGGGAAAAATTGGGGCATTCAGTTGTCCCCTGCAGGATATCTGAATTCATGAAAAGGAAGGGTGACTGTCCTTAAGTGTAGAATAAAACAGGGTTGTATTTTGGCTTGTCTGCAATAATGCAAGTGTAACAAAAAAAAGGGAAATAAAAGTGTTAATTTCATACAGAAGTTGCATATTTTGTGTGCATCCATACTGACTTGAGATGTTTTCTACTAGGTTTTCCCTTCTCAGAAATAAGGACATATAAAAAATATTGCCTGTAGATTTATTCTGGTTGCTGCTTCTTTGATTGTAAAGCTGAAATAATGTACCCTCCAAACCCACTAATATTTCTATTGTGACCAGACTTGTCCAGAGTTTTACAATCCTAATTAGTTTCACAGTTGTCTTGTTGTTTTCCTGTACTCCCCCTCTGTCTGCTCATCACCATCTGCTGTTGTCCACGGTGAGATCTTAAAAGAAGTACCATCTCTTTGTTCTGGCTCTATACAGCACTTCATAGAAATAGCTCATTATGGGAATCCAGGGCTGAAATTCCTAAACACCATGGCAATAAATGTAGTGGACAGAAAGAGTAATGAGTCTCAGAAACAGTAGAGAAATGCCCAACTCCTGGCTTTTGGGTAGTATCTCCTGCTTTTTGACTCTATCTTTTGTTCCTGTGCCATTTCTGCTCAGCCCATTACAAGGATAGCTGGAAGGAGTTAGATGAGCACACAGAGCTTGGTCACAATGCAGCCATCACTTGGGGGGAAAAGGCAGTGATGGATGTGGGAAAGGGAAAAGTGAGCATCAGAACAAATCCTCTTTCAAACTCACACAAGTGCAAATAAGGGAAACATCACCTTTGTGGTATCTGTACTTCAGATACTTCAGACTATCTGCTTGAGGCTTTTGTTCTGTTTTTATCAAGTTAGAAACATTTAAAGAAGACGCATTAGGTGCTGGAGTGTCCCAATAGGGAATGGGTGTGGGTTAGGGTGTGGTCAGTGACAGTGCACTAAAATAAAGCATCAGTCCTAAGGATCAGCCCTCCTCAGTCTTCAGCAGCTCTTACTCTCTCCATGAGCAGTCAGTAGCTGAGCATAATACTCAGTGGATGCTTCCTACTTATTTCACTTCTATCCGCTATTTCTCACAAGGTTTTTATGTTTGTCATTTGTACACACTAAGAACATAAGACCTGGTTCATTCAGTAACTGAAAGAACTGATGACATAGGAACAACAAAACGTAAATATCATTTCATCTGGTAAATTATGGGTGGCCAGAATTGGTACCTCTGCAATTGAAGTCTATTATAAATTCTTGAGGTTTAGGGGTCAAGGGGTTGCTTACATTTGTGATGAATGATATGGAAAATCTGAAATGAATTGGTATTTTTCACTATTACTTAATAAAAAAAGGCTAACATTCCTGAGGCAGGTTAGTTCCAAGGCCTTACTTGAGTTGAATATGAAATGTGATGGAATTGCCTCCAAAAATGTGAGGTTTATGGCTATTAGAAATACAGCAGTTTGGGAGGCAGTGTATTGAACCTCAAAGAGTGGCTTTTGGCATTTGAACAAGTAAACATAAAATGATGAAACTAAATATTCAGGAGGACTGGTCTTTCAGAATTCCTGAAGAGACATTCATTTTCATAACTGTTCATCTTACAATGTGGTCTGTGGTATTCAGTCGCTCATAAAACTTTTTAAGTAGAATTGCATTTTCAAATAAGGCTGAACTTGTTATTTATGGAGGTCTATTAATACTTAATCAATTGTTACAAAGTTCATCAAGTCTGTATGTTGCTCATTCCTACAGTTCATGCTCAGTTTCAGCATTCTCTCATGAAGTACTTATAGCACACAGAATATTCATTTATAGGACCATCATGTCAAGCCTGTAACATTCTTTCAACCCTAAAAAATGTATAAATGCATCAGTACTATAAAATATAACTTTGCTGGATATTTATTTTTAATGTTTAGCATATCCACTTTTTAAATGAACGTCCAAATCTTTGCTATTGTTTTAAAATTATTTGACCAATTACGTAAGCTACAGCCCTGTTCTAAAGTAGATGTCTCTGCAACACATGCAGTCTTTCTCAGCATAGGAAATTGCTGGGTGATGAGCAAATGCTAAGGTCATACTAGTTAGTTATTTAAGGTGACTTTAAAAGACCGAAATGACTGCTCAAAAGATGACAGCGTTCCCAGGGAAGACCCTAGCAGGGGTAACACAGCAACCCATTGTGCAGGGCAGCAATTAGGAGTGCCAGTGCTGACTGGAATCCTGGGATTCATTGTTCCTCCTGATTTTCAGGTCATTCCACCCAATGGACAGATGCTGGGGAAGTCACAATAGAGATTACCAGTTTGGAGATGACACTTCAACAGAGGACCATGGGTTACTGTGGGATTTTCACTTCTCTGAACTCTGCTAGAGGAAATAACTTCTTTTAAGAGGAACAGCTAACTACAGTGAAGACAAGTATTTGGTGTTGTGTTTGGGGAGATAATTGCCAGTGTGCCTCTGGCACCTTTGGGGAGCAATCCGGGCTCACATTCCTTTCCCTCCTAACACCCTGTGATCACTGGGGTAAAGACCATCATTACCTGTTCCCTGCAGAAGTGTTCCCAGGATGTACCAATAGTTGCACCTAAAGCATGTGGACACTTGAAAAACTTCAGAGCAGCAGTAAATGGCCCAGAAAATGCTTGCAAGCAGTTTGGCAAGGCAGCTTCAGGCACATTCCAGGGAACTCTTTTCAGTACCCCCCTGTCTGTGCTGTCCATTCTCAAAGGTCAGAATGGGGCTCTTGGCGGAGTGTTAGAAAGGAGGAATTGGAGGTGAGAGGCCTCCAAGTTCTGCCACGGAGAGACCAGTTGGTAAAACTGATCTTTCTCATGAGGTAGGGCCCCAGTGCAAGAGTGGTCAGCATACCCTATTGACAAGCTCCTCAGGGAGCAGGTTTTGTTGAGCAGTATCAGCATGTTCAGACCATCTTCCTCCACCTGGGATGTTTCGCACTTCCCCTTCCTTCTGCCTTGGACCAGACCAAATTTGGGGCACCTGTATGTTCTCCTTTCCTTCCTTTGTCTTATTTCTTTAGACCATTTGAGCTGCTGTAAGGTTTTCCTGGCAGTAGCACAATGACCATTCCCAGTGGGGTCAGTTCAAGGTGCATTTTTGCAGCGGAACCCACTGGGGGTTGCCTTAGCTTTAGTCTTGGCCCTGCATCAGGCTCCTCACTGGGTGAGGCAGCCTGGATAGCAGTGGCTGCCCACACTGCTAAAGGATTACTCCTGTAGGTCATGGGAATAAAGCAGGCAGATGGCATGGAGGCAGTGTTCCAGAGCATGGTGACCTGAATGAAACCCAGGAGTGGGGACACACAGCTGACCTGACTGGGTCTTCAAGCCGTGGAGAAGAGAGACGAGAGCCCTTAAGGGGATGAACAAGTCAAGAGCACTGAGAAGGGAGATTCCTCAGGTGGCTGCCTGAGGCAATACAAAGACTGCAGTTGAACGACTAAGATTTACACTAGAAACAGGGCACTGAAAAGTTGGAAAAGGTCATAAAAGGGCAACAAGAAAGTCTGGGAAGGCTTTGCCTTATGGTAAATGACATAAGGATGCTGATCTAACAACTTAAGAGTGAACGGAAACAACTGTTAGCACAATTTACTGAAGAACATGGTCAAATCCAAAACACCTGAAAACTTTAAACCAAACTAGCTATGAAAAAATACAAGACTGCTGAAAAAAGACTTGAAACCACAAAACAACAAAATGATGTCCCATACCCTGAGTGTTGGGTAATCCAAAGATGTTCATACTGGCATCTCAGAGCCCAGACATGCTCTGCATCCTCATTATGAGCAACATATAGTTCTTAGCTAAACTAGTACCTGCAAGTTGAGCAAATTCCTTATGCTTGTAAGAAAATATATCTAATTTCAAGCCAACACTTATTTTTCGTGTCTATGTTGTGCAAAATTTTTCACTTGCTGTACAATAGGTCATGAGGAGGCAGGAAAATTTGTGATCATGATCTTTATATGGGTGTATAACTGTGCAGTGGTAAAGTATTTACTTGTAGCAGATGGAATGAATATGGGAGAACATCTAATGTGGTAATTGATGCTAAAACCTAAGGCATTAATTAAATGTGTGTTCTACTTAAGGAGTAGAATAAATGATGAGTGACAATTAAAAATGATGTCTTTATAATTATTCCAATTCCTATTTATGAAAGTGGAGTGTGACTGCATATTAAAATATGATTGAAGGTTTGATGACTCCCTATTCTTTCACAGTTAAAACGTTTGCAATTATTTCTCCCTCAGATTAGAGCAATGCATAGTGATGTAAAGTAAAACAGCGTAGGCTTGATTCTCCAGTCACTTAACACAGGTTTTATATTGGCATATGGTGACTCCCTTAAGCAGAGCGCTCCTCAGTTAGGGTGATTTGAATGGACAATTAAGCTCAGCATGCTAAATACTGCAAATTCAATATGAACATCTGGGGATGCATTTAAGGATCAATGATTCATTTTTAAAAATAATATTTGGTTAGGTTTGTAAAGTCTGGTGCCACTGTAAGAGTGGAGATTTCTCCTTCCTGATGAAGCAGTGGGGAAAATCCCTTTCCTTCACAGGGCACAAGGTTAGCCTATTCCTAGAAGCCAGGCTCCTTTCCCTCAATATGCGTGTGTCTAACATATCTCTTTGAAAATGCTTAATTAGTATAGCAGATTCAAAGTTTGCCAAAGGGCTGCATACCACTGTCTTCAAATTATGTTAACTAGAAGTCATAATTGGTTGCAGTACCAAAAGATGTTCTGAGCACAATTCTCCTACACTTCCACAATGACTATCTAAGATTTCAGATAGTGGAAAATTCCCTTCTCTCAAGAAGTTTTGAAAACTCTTCACAGTTGCAGCCAGAGATGTTTAGGTTTTTTCCTTGTCTATTATGTAACCATTAATAGCCCTCATTTTTATTTATTCTTCAGAAGTCGTACTGCAAATATTTTTATTCAGGAACAGAAGTTTGATTTGATATTACACCCAAGAATTACAAGGTAGAGAAGATGAGCCCTTCCTTTATCTGAATTTTATTTGTATTTATTTTTACTGTGCATATTCTTTTGCCTTTCTTTCACCTTTCTTTCACCCTCTGTAATTGTTGTGAATATGATGTGGAACCAGCAGTTCATATCTTTGAGAAGGCAGAAAGCTCAAGGTTACCTGGCAATGCTGTTGATTATTTTTACTGCAACTCTGAAAAGAAAGAAAACAAAAAGTGTCTGCACGTGTATAAATATCTACAGGTTTATTTACACACACACTAAAGATAAATGTTCATTGAAGCTTTAAACCCAGTGCCAAGCTGGAGAAGCTGGTTTTTGCACTGGAGTCTTTCCTAGCACCCAAGGCAAAGGACTCTACCCTTGTCTGCAGAGCAGCAGCATTCTTGCTCTTGGTTCTATCAGGTGTGGAGAGGAGGATGGCCAAAAGCCTGATTCATCTGTCTGCTTTTCATCCTCTGGTACTATTACCAAGCCTCTCTTTTCAGCCTCCATGGCTCACTTCTGCTATTTATGTTTCCTCAACATTTTGCAATAAAAATTCTACCATCTCCCAGCTTGAGCCTTTTTGCTGCTGCCTCACTCTGATAGGCACCCCTGTCTGCTCCTGAGTGCTGCTGCAAAACACCCTCCCTGCCTGCTCCAAGTCTTACACCCTGCACAGCTCTCCTTACTCTTTCCAGCTGCCACACAAGCATTTCTACATTTTCATTTTGTGTTTCTGTCTGGAAAACATCTTCTCTCTTCCAGTCCATTAGCAGGTCTCAGACATCTCTCTTTTGTGTTGATTCCCCCAGTCACCTGGTGCATTGCAATGCATTATCTTCTCTGTTTACCTTGTTCAATTAGCTTTTATTCTGCTCTGAATTGGATTTTAGCCACCTATAATTTGCAAGTATTTAGAAGTAGATATCTTTTGTAAGCCATTTGAAAAACAAGGATTTCAAGCTTCCAGATGGTATAAAATACTGGCTTCTGGATTTAGTACTTCTCAAGATAGAACCTGTTAAAATCATGCCTGACTGGAAGGGTGGAAAAAAAGCAAGAGGGCAATCCAAGTACTGGGCTTCTGGGTTTTGTTTTTCCTCTTTTTGTTTTCTTCCAAGAGTGTTTGCTACAGGTGACAATTACATGGAAATAGGCAGAGAAGAGCAGGGCAGTCGGTTCCAGTATGCATAAGATGCATGTAAGAGATGGTCAGGATGTGCACAAAAAACTAACCAGGGGCTCAGAGACTTCTTCCTCCCCTTCACATTAAACACAATTAAACAAGATGGTGGAAATGCTGACACTGTAATTAGCCATACTAGTTTTATTAATGTCATAATAAAAATCACCATTATAATCTTATTAAAAATAAACAACTGTATAATTTAGGAATTTTTTTGTTCAATAATTGTTAATGCTATGAATTATGCCTAAGTCACAAAATAAGGTATTTTTAAGATCAGCTCTCCACAGCTCATTCCACTCATAAAAAAAACACTTTACTTTTTACAAGTGCCGCTACATTTGATCTTTCTTCTCTTCCAGATTCCTTCTTTACAAAGCTACAGCTCATCACCTTATCTCACCGGCAAAGCTCCCCAGACCTTTAATCTATTCAGTTCACTTGTCATAGTCTTTCTCCTTTTTTTAATAGGTGGAATTCAAATATTCTCACTGGCAGTCTTTCTTTCTCTGGGAATATTGGACCACCACATAGCTTTCTCCTGATGTGAAGGCTTTCCATGTGCTGCTCCCCAAAATGTCTTTGACCCAAAGCAAAAGCCTTGGTATCATGCCAGGCCTTCTTTCTGCAGAACAGAACTAAAGAAACAACATGTGAAAGAAAAATCTAATCTGGAATTCCTACCTAGGGAGGGGAAAAATTCTTCTATCACATAAGCAGGCATCCAGAGGAAGTCAGGGCATGCTAAGAATCAAAGAGAGCAGCGCTGAAGGATTTCCGACACCGCAGAGAGTAAACACCAGAAGGCCATCCCTTAGCTGACCACAATGTAACTGTGCATGGAGGAGGGAAAGCCACCGACTGGCAATCCCATTGAGCAGATGTCCTACAAGAGAAAGTCTTTTATCTCAACACCTGCTGTGTCAAAACCTCCTCTGATGGCTCAGCACTTAATAACCAGAGGAAGAATCTCAATTACTGTCCGTTTCCTCCACAGTTATGCCTGCCCAGGAACTGTGATATACCAGGCTTCATGTCAGTCACTTCCCAAAAGCCCATAATATTATACATGAGCCATCCAACCCCAGATGCACGTGCTGCAGCACAGCTGGCAAAACAAGGCGTACACACAGCAGTCTTCCATTCAGCAATCCTATTTTACAATGTTGACAGAGGGATCTCTCCATGTTCATTTGCCAGTCTACTGTCAGTATTGTGGTATTTATATTACAGATGCATTTACATAATATTTATGTATCAGTACTGCTTTCACTAACCAGCTTTCCCGCCCAGCAGTTGGCAGTGAGGCTGGCAATTGTAGATTTAAATGATACTCTTGTGCTCTTTGAGGCAACAGGTAGACACAGTTTTGGTGGATGTAAAGGCCAAGTAGTAAGATAGATACATGGTAGTTATGCCTATTTATCTATGCAGACATGCTAGGCTAAGGGAATCTTAAGAAGTTTAAAAATGCATAAAGCCTTTGTGGCAAGTCAGAGGATCACTAACGTTGAGTAGAGAATTATCCCTTCCAAAAGTTAGACAAATTACTGCTGACAAATTGCTGCTCGAAACTAATAGCAGTGTTGAAGACCTCTCTGCTAACACTCTCAGATAAATACATCTACAATCTCTGCTTCCCACATTTGACACTTCTTAAGGGCTTGCCTACACAATGAAGTTGTTCTTACATTGATTTTAAAAAAGATGTCATTTGGTTTAAAAGTGATTCAGTTTAACATCATTTAAATAAATTCTTTTGAAAAACATGTGTTTATATAAAACATTGGATGCATGCAAGAATAAAAGCTCTACAGCAACCAACACCATCCAGGTTCTGACTTGGACAGAAATTGGATTGTTGTACAATTTCCAGTCTTGGGCTCAGATGAAGGTCTCTATTTTGTTTTGTTGGGGTTTTTTTAAATAAATGAAAATGTCTCTAGGCGTTTTAAATTAATGTTAAATTTTTAAAAATTGACATATATAAGTGTACATATATTTATATAGGTTTATATACACACATATATATAGACCTATTTTACTTCTGTTGACATAGCTAATGCTTTTATTAGATGTCTTTATCTGCATAGAGACACTTTCGCTGAATAAAATGAAGTGCTATCTGAGACACTCATATAGTCCTAGTATTTCTAGACTGAAGTGCTTTTCTCTGGAGATACAGAATGTTTAACAATTCCTTATCATTAACATGGTTGTAACTGATGTGGCATATCCTTTCTCTGTTGTCCATGAATGTTCTAACACCAATGTTAAATCAGAATCGGCACAAGTGGGATTTCTCCTGTCTGTGATGTAGAAAGAATAGCCAGTCATGGTTTGTATAAATTACTTCATAGTCACAGTTATATACAATACAGTTTCCTAATGAGGCCAATTCCCTAGGCAACAGCCCAAATCTGTAAATGTCTAAGCACAGAAATACAGCCAGCAGGATGTCTATTTCAGTTGAACTCAATGGAGATGATTTGGTACTCATAATCACCTCACCTCCATGAGCTGTATGCCTGTTTTAAGCAATATATTGAGAAAGAAAAAGTACTCAAACATTCCTTTCCAAAAGACTTTTGCTAAAACCTCCTCATCTGCTCTGGGCATTTTACTGCCCATGTTTTGAAAAATTGCTTTTCTTCTGAAATTCAAACCAACCTTCAAGAAAAACAACTAAGAAATTAAAGCAAAGAAGCCCTTAGTATACTTAATACAATGCCTTATGGTTTGAGAAACCAAAGAAGTCTGCTTTTAACCATTTTATTTTCTGGAAACAAAAAGAAGTTTCTGTCTTTCAGATCACATGTCATGAGATGATTTAATTTTCCGTTGGCTTGTCTCTCCATCATTCCACCTCTTCTCTCCCACTCATCTGTGTGAAAAGGTTTCCATTACAAATCGGGAGGATATTTAGTCTTATCAGTCCTTTCAGACAACTTTGTATGCACTTTTGCATGTGTAGCAACAGACGCATGTACTGCACCTTGATCAAAATTGAAGCCTAACTGACTTCTTACAAGAAGGCCAAATGGCAACAAGATAACGGCACATGGGGATGATTCAGCTTGCTACGTGTCTGGGGCACCAGAAAGTTTGGCTATGTCCTGACAATACTCATAACTGTGAAACACACCATTCTTTGGACCTGATAATTGCTGGTGTAGGTCATCACAGCATTATCATGAAACCTCAGTGAAATGGCCCCAAGATAGAAGGAAAATAGACTTCAAAGCTCTTCCTGTACCGCTGCCTCCCAGCTGTGCTGAGTGCTGCTCAGCCTGTCCCAATCCAGGAATTGGTGCCAGTGCAGTTTTGCAAGGGCAGTAAAAAGAGCAATCAATTTTTGCTTCTCCTAAGGGACAGTGCAAAGCATACATGCCTCAAACCCGAGCTTCAAAATAGACAGTGCAAAGGTTTTACTAGGTCATAAATGTGATTCATTGCAACCTGTCTTACATGATAGGACAGAGTTCACCTATGTGCTGGGTGCACTTTTATTCCAAGTGACCCCACAGCAGCGTGTAATATTAACCTGGTAGACACAAAAACAAAAAGAACCATGAGGAACATACAGGTACATTGCTCCCTATCTGTCAGAAAACGGTCTAGGGAAATGAGGTCAGCTATCTACTCAGAAACCATGCTTGAACACAAGGGAGCCTATATTTGGTTCTCTGGATTGCAGAGGGTTTGGCCTTCCCCACAGTGCAAGTGGAAGAAAATTCCTTGTGCACTTTCATCAAGGTAGGATCAGCAGCTTTACAAAGCACAAGGATACACGAAGCAGAGGGATTTGCAGAATAATAAAGTTTCTTTTAAATCTATGTAGTGTTTAGTTGTGTACTGGTAAATTAAGGACTAAAATACTCACCTGTTTGGTTTTGCCTGAGCTGCCCTTCCAGTGCCTCTCATTTAGCTTTGATTATCTTACTGCCAAGACCATGATCCAGCGGAGACGCACTGTCTGATACAAATGTATGTTACCAGGAATAAAAAGAAATTACTTTTCTTTAATTGTATAAAGGGATTGGTAAGGATTTCTGCTCATAGTATGGTCTTGAATCTCAAGATTCAAGAATATTTTCTTTGCTGCTCAAGTAGATATGAACTGCCACTTAGTAGGAGAGGAAATTCTCCTAGATCTGACTAGTGTCTCTGCTGTACTGTCAGTTTGCACATGAACTCCTTCTAGCTAATCGTGAGCAAGGGATAAAAATAAATAGCTATCAAAAGAAAGCCTCTACAATTATGTCTCTTTGGAACCAGAATATCCTGGACCTGCTCTCTCCTATGCAACATGCAAAAAAAAAAACCCTGTAATTTGCTCCCCTTTTTAATTCCTATAAAGGTAGGAAGGAACAAAATCTGTTATTTTATATAAAATTAATAGGGGCAGTTAGGGAGAGTTCTCCCTAACAGATACAAATGGAAGAGGCTTTTGAGGGAAAGCCCTTCCACCTTAAAGGCCTCTTGTAGGAAGTTCCTAAAAATTGCAACAGAATATAGATGACTAACTACTGAGGTTGTTTGAGGACTTAGCCACAACACAAATATGTAAAGACTGCAAGGTCTAAAAACTAATCATCATACAAGGAAGAAACAGTTTTTTGTTTTCCCTGTTTAGCTTTTATGGGTCGCCTGCTGCTGAACTGTGAATAAGTCTGGGAAAGCTGGGACTCTTCCATCTCTCATTTTTAAAGTCATGGTGTCCAGCTCTGGATTTGGGTGGAGAATTAAGCCTTTCATTGTGGGGCAATTCACTGGCGGCTGGAAGACATTAGAATTGTTGACATCTGTAAAGTATTTCAGAAATTGTGAGGATATATAGTGATGAGCAACACAGAGGCCACATCAGACCAGAGCTTCATAGTCACCCAGGAGTTGCGTAACTGGGGAAGAAACGTGGATTCTTTCCAGAAGATGTCAAATCAAGTCCATCTGTACAGAAGCAGGACTGAAAAATGTGCACTGTATTCAAGTACCAATTCAAGCAAAAGCTCGGTCAGTATTTTCCTTTTACAGCTCTGTCTGATGTGTAGTTCTGCCTTTACTCTGACAGGCTTCCTTACACTTCTGTAGCATACCTTTCTCCTTGTTATCTTTAACACGGACAGATTTAAATCCATATATTAAATTCCACTTTCCTTCTGCTAATTCTTTGACTGGTACATTTGCATTCCTCCCTCATTTTTCTTTGTCACCTTTCCTAGGGAGTTGGGAGAGCTAATTCATTAATTAATACTGTTATTATTGGGAGGTAAGAACGTGTAGCTGAAAAGCAGGGACATTACAAATACTTCGCTGAGTTATTGTAGGGACTGGGTGGCTACTTCCACAGAAGTCTGGGATCTCATAGGTTTCAGGCAACAATGGTTTAATCCTCGGGTCCTGCTGTTGCATCCACTGTAGGAATTCCCCACTGGATGTCCTGTCCCTCACAGCTGACCACAGAGTTACTCTTTGTTGTGGGTTTGTAAGAGCCTGCGCTGTTTTGCAGCATAAGGGAATGATTTTTGAATGCCAAGCTGTTACCCTTCATACTGTATTTTGATTGCATCTCACTTCTTTCCTGCCCCTGCCCCATTCGCTGAAGTGGTGATTGCAAAGCTGCAATCGTAGATTTCCTGGTGGTTTGTGTCCATGTAAATGAGGTGTAAACTCCCAGTAAACAGGGCTGCCATGCATTTAGCCATGTCTGATGAGCGTGTTTTGATGAGCCTGGGTAACCAAGACAGAGGAAAGTGGTGAAGGGGACTGAAAGAGCTTACAGGACCTGGTGTTGGAAAGAAGTCACTTAGGATGTCAGGCTTTGATTGTGCAGCAAATTATGATCTCTGTATTATTATAGCAAAGAGTTTCCACCTCTCCCACCATAGTTCCTTTATTTTTGTTAGAGGTTTTTCTTTGCCATGGATCCATTTTCTCACATAAAAGCTATCAACTAGAAATTAAAATCCCTTTTCCCTTCAAAGAAAGTAGATAGACAACCCATCCATTTTTTGGGGAAAGGGGGTTGCAATCACATTTTGCTCTCTTTCTAAATTTTGTTTTCTTTTACATACTGTCATGCAGGACTTGCACAAATAAGGAGAATTGACTAGTTAAAGAGTAAAGACACTAAAACATAAAATATCAAGAGAGCTGTCAAATGTATTAAGTGGGGAGGAGTAGAAATTTTCTTCTAATCTCTTTCAACTATTGTAAACACATCTCACTTGCAGCAGAACATCTTATCAACAGATGTTGGTTGTTCTTGTCTTTAATTGCTGCTGTCTATTTAGCTTCTAGCAGTTCCCGCTCCTACAGCTCAGTTGTACAAAAGGACACTTCTCTAACCTCTTTTTGCTCTGCTATCCTGCCCCCTCTCTGGATGTGTGTTTAGGGGGGGTGGATGTGGGTGCACTTTCTTTGCAGTTTCACTTTCCTGCTGCCATGCTCGCGCCTCACTGTCAGTGTGCGGAGGTTGGTGGTGTAATCCCTCCATGCTCAGTGTGTACCACTGATTCAAAGGATGAAAAAGGTTTTTTCCCATCTGGTCCCAATCCTGGAAAGCTGCAGGAAAACTGTATGGCAGGTGCTGCTTAAAGAAAGCTCTTCTCATGCTCAGACAGGATACCCTTTTTATCCTGCATAAAAAGTGGCAAAGTATTTTTCTCCACATAATCTTCTCAATTCCTGTCTATTAGCCGCTCTTCTCTTCCTACCCCCACCACTGCCTTTTCTTTCTCTCATGGGACTGGCAGAATCTCAGAGGAAATAAGTAAAGGTTTCCTAATATAGAAGCTCATCTTCTCTGAAAACACTTCTCATTCTGTTAATGGAGTTCTGGAAATGTTTCAGTTCTTTCCCTACACTAATACTTTATTCTTTTCCTCTGATAGCTGTCCAAGCACCAGTGTCATCAGTTTTCCTAGCTTTATTAGCTCATTTTGCAAAGGAATGCTCAGGCAGTCTAAGAAAATAGTAATAAAAAATTGGCCGGAGAGTTTTATAGCTATGTACTCTCTTTAAAAAAATAAATATGCATCTGGAGACATCTTTCTGAGACCAGTTCTTTACAGGGGTTTTACGCTTCACAAATATGTGTGCTCTGCATACAAATATCAATGGAAGATAACACAGGTTGCTTAGTAGATTTACATATGTTCCTTCCCTCTTCCTCTCTTACCCTGATATATGCCTAGCCTGGGGCTCCTCTTTCTGAGTCTCTCCACCTATGATAACTGTGCTTAATATTTGCAAATCCACTCGTAAAATTTTATATAACAAAAGCACGAAGTGCCTGCAAATCCTCTGTGTAGAAGGGAGTGCTTTTTCTGTGCCTCCCTCCCCCACAGTTAGACTAGTTCTGGGGAGAAGCAAGGCAAGCGCAGAGCAGCAGACATGTAAACGCTCTTATTCCTCAATGAGAGAAAGGTTTTCCACCAGGGAGAAGGTGCGGCTTAGTACCAGGGACAGGTGGATTTGCTGCACCCAACGCTGGTCCTACAGGCTGCAGCAGAGAGGGAGGGAAGCTCAAGTACCCTCTTGTCCCCTCAAAACCCCAACTTCGAGAAGGGGGTGGGGCAGGGTGAGCAGGGAGCCTTCTATCCTCGAAATAGAAATTGTGGGGAGCAAGGATGTGCTAAGCATGAATGCACGTAAGGGTGGGAAGTTGGTGGGAAGTCGGTGGGAGGAGAAAGAGTTCTTCAGAATGGTGGCATCTGAGGAGACTATGGCTGAATGCAGAAGCATGGGTAGCCCATAAGAGGAAAATCGCCTGCAGTTGCCCTGGGAGAGAACTACTTATACAGAGAGCATGAAGCAGGCTCAGTAAGCAATGCTTAAAATACTCCACCTGCATTTTAGAGATGTTCATTAGCACAGGCTACTTTCCTTGTGCTTCACCCTAGGTGCCCAGGATGTGCTTTCTTGCCTAGCCTTTTACATCCACAACATGTGCAGAAATAGGAACTGACTGAGATAAGCACCACACAAGACATGGGCAACTGCTGCCAGGCAGTGCCATGTCTTAATGGCTTGTCCCAAATGCGCAGGAGTGGGGATAGGAGAAGAGTTTCCTGGGATGGGCTTCCATTCCACACAACCTCGCCCAGGGAAGACTAATGGGTGCCCCACTCAGAGTGGTTGCATGAAGTGTAGTTTGGGAAATGAGCTGGTCTTGATAAAGGCTGGTCATGTTGGCATCAGCATTTGGAGAGCAGATTTGGTCATAACTGTGTGCACAGACAGGAAAAGCTTGAGCCAAAAAAGTGTGTTCTCCAGGAGGAACACAGAATTAAGGTGCTACTTTTATGCTGCATTTTTATTAGTGGTATCTCAAAAATATCACTTTCAGCATGCCTTTTTCACTTCTCCCACAGAAGCATGAAAATTAACATCAGCTAACAAAATTTTCTAGTGCTCTGGAAGAAATGTTGAGAGTTGTTTATGCATTATTTTACTCATTTGTTTTTGGTTGGTTTTTTTGGGTTTTTTTTTTTTTTTACTTTATCAAAGTCCAGTCATAATGAAATGCGTGATTATTTTCCTTTTTTTTTTAAATAATTGAATTTTTTATTTAATTCTTTTTCCCCCTCCCAGAGTTTAAGACACACACAGACACACCTCAACAAGCAAAACACAAGACCCTTCATGAAGAGTCATTTCCCACCAAATTTCACACTGGGCATGATATGCCAGCTCAGACAGAATAAAGAAGTGAAAGCCACGTGGTCCCAATACACATCTCCCAGGCACAGGCAGCAAGCTTGCCCCCTGGATGGCTGAGGAACATCTTCATCAATTGGATTCTGCCGTGTGTGAGAAAATAGCTGTGCTGCCCATGGAGGTGAGGTCACATTTGGGGGTTGCAATTAATTATTCCCTACCTGTCCTTTATTCCAAGAGAAAGGTATCTGAGCTCACATCTTCTTTTGGCTGCTGCTGTGCCACCTGAAGTGGTCAGAAAGGGCCTGTTCCCACCACTTCTCACCTTATCTCCTGGTGTCAGCACCAGTCCTTCAAACCAAGTGGGCTAAGGAGATCTTGTGACTGCACATGCAGGAACACACACTTCCACAGTGCATAGGAGGAGAAATCATAGCCAAGTCCTAAACTTCTGCAGCCTTTTTCCTGCATACTGAAATCCCAGGGCATCACACCTACCTGTCTTCAGCTGCTCCATGGCTGCACAGGAGCGACAACCAGGTTTTCTTCTCCCAGGCTAAAGTGCTACCACTTACAGGTAGCTTATGCAATCCTGTACATGAGTTAACTCTACCCCAAACAGGAACCTAAACCGGGTGAAGGTCAATTCCTGTGAAAATATGCTGTGCTGCTGCTTGGTCTATCGTTCAAATTACTCAAGGTCAGGTTTTATTTAATCATGCTTTCTTCCACAATTTTTTCCCTCCAATATTAAAATTAAAAGAAGCAATTAGATAACGAAACATATGTAGCTTGTTTTCTTGGATTGTTTCTCACTTTTTTTCCTAAATTGTCACTGCCCCTTTGGACTTCAGCAGTGGGATAGCTGCCAGGTTTCCACAGAGATGCAAACAAATTCTATGCAATAAAATATCATCTCTACATAATTTAAGCCCCAAATGTACATGGTGACAGTTTTATGTTTGAGTAATATGAAAATCCAAGATATTGGATGTGAGTATAATTTAGGATCGAGAGCTGCAAATATTTCTGTGCCCTGGAATCCAGTTAAAATGCACCATTGCACATGCCGTGTTTCAGTGGTGAAGTATTACTTGCCTCTGATTGCTGCAGGGTAAGAACTTTATTTTCCTAACCCATGATTTAATGCTTTCCACCCCCTGTAAATTGTAACTAACAATGCCCTCTATGTGAGCTCTGGTAGCTGAGGAGACAGGGAGATGGCTGCAGCAGGGCAAAGGAAAGAGGGGAGAAAAGAAAGGCAAAAGAGAGGAACATCTGCAATAGGTTAAAAAACATTCACAACTTGCCTTCTTAAAGAACTGAGGGCTGAATATTGGGCCAAAACTCCAATTAGATGGTGGCAGTGGAACTCCACTAATTTTGAAGGAGCTGAGCCAGTCTGAACCAGCTGAGAAGCTGGTCTGCAGTTTCACATTCAGTGCCGAAAGTGGCTGGAGCAGGGGAGGTTTGAAACTGTACTCCTCACATAGCACGGAGGGGCCTGCAGGAATAATGTTTGCTTTGGCATGGAGGTGGGTTTGTGTAGACCCAGCAGGTCCTCCAGTGAAAGGCTCCTTTCTGCTCTGAGTGATGGTGACTTCCATAAAGACAGCAAATTCATCCAGAGATATGCCTTAACCCACATCCTTCTTTAATTCCTAAGTCCTTGCGCAGTGCAGACCTCAAGGTGAATCTGTGTGGATTCTCTTGCCCTTGTTTTCATCCCTGGATGTCCTCTGTGTCTCTGCATGGCACAGATCTTGTGATGTTTTCCCTGGATACCTCTTCCACACTTCCTCTTTAGTACAGCAGCAGTCAGAGTCTGTGTCAAGACCTGATAAACTCTGATGCTTTTGAAATGCCTCTTTCTACAGCTGTGGGTCTCAGGGAAAAGGAGCTGCTGCATTTCCTCCATCTTCCCTTTTCCATACAGAAAGCCCCTAAGAGGAATTGTTTGCTAAGATTTACCAATTTCTGGCATGATTTCTGAAATTTGCTCTCTTCTTCCTGCCTATCCTCTTCTCTTTTCCCAGGATGCTTGCTCTGGCTCCATCTCGTTAGGAAGATTATCTTCTCACAGCATGTGAAATTAAGAAGTAGCTGTGAGGAAAAAGAGCAAATAGATAAGAGGTTCCTCTCATCACAGGCAGCCTGGTGCAAAATGTTTCAAGCAGTGCAGGAAGGCCTGAATGAGGCTGAGGTATAGCAGAGCTAACATCCACCCCATGAAGGCCACCTTCTTTCCAAGAGAGGAGTAACAAAGCAGGTGGACAGGGAATAGTACCTGATTTTTTTTAATGATACGGTTATCAGAAGATATTAAAAAAGAACAGCAGGCAACACAACAGGTTTAAAATAGACAGATACCATATTATGCAACTTATAAAAAACAGCTCCTCAGTTTAATCACAGCATTTTATGAATACTTAAAAATTGTATGGGTGCAAAACCTGATTGGCAAATACATTAAATTAAAAGAAGGTAACTCTCATGCAGGGAATCCCTGAGGCACAAAGCATGAAGAGCAGGGAATTACTGAAGGAAATACCACTTTGTGTTTGATCTGCTGCTATGCTCTCCCAGGAGCATCTATGTATTGGCCATCCCTCCAGGCAGGTCACGGGGCTGGTGGCCCTGGTGTGACCCAGTACCAGCTCTGCTATGCCCGCAGTAGGTCAGGTGCTGAGTGCCTGCAGCACTGCTCTCTTCAAGAACTTAGAAAATAATGGGCTAGATCAACTTCCTATCAAGACTGAATACCACCAATGAATTGATAATTCCAGGTATTCTGTCCAGAACTTCTGAAGACATTTTCCATCCACAGAGTGGAAAATTAATGCCTGTGATTGACTGCACTGACTGCACTTGCCTATAAAAATTATCTAGCTGATGCATATCTAGCCTGAGTCAATGGTAAGATGGATATCCCACCAGCCCCAGAGAGATACACCAGTCACTCTCTCTTCACATCCTCTGCGCTCACCGATGTTGACATTCCTCACCTGACTGCAGCCATGGAAAAGCATCTCCAGTGAGAAAAAGGAGGCATTTTTGAAAACCAGCACTGAATGTGGTTTGTGTGGCAAAACTCCAGAGAAAACCTTTTCCCCTTAGCAATTCAGAAGGGTGTTGGTGTGGACAAAGAACATATACATGCCATGTGCAAGAATGGATGCCAACCCCTGAATGATTGCACTGTTTAATTCTGATGCCATATTATCTTTCTTCCAACATTCTTGCAACTAACACCGGAAATCTTGACCCAGAACATGTGTCTGCTGTCTTGTGGGGGCATCTGCAATACCATGGGTTTGTTGAAAGCTGGTAAATGGTATCCCTATATCAGCTGAGATACAGTGGTTATTATATGTGGCAACTTGAGCAAGACACTGAGTTCTCAGACAGAAATGCTTTCTCAAGAAAGGAGGGCTTAATTTGGATAAGATGTTATGTCACAGCATACCACATGCAATATTGACATTTTGCTGCTGAGGCTTCTTGGGATCTTAGACATGTGAGTAATATTTATGATTTGAAAGACAGGTTAGTAATGTGTCCATTTTTCTATAGCTGGAAAATCCTCCACAGTTCTGCCAAGTATCTAGGATTTCTTTTTAAGAAATACAGAGCCAATACCACAGCTTACCAATCACAGTTTCTTCTAAATTATAGAATCTATGTCATGATGTCAAGTCAGGAATTATTGGAAACCTATCACTGCTATCTGCCTAGAATAAATATCTCATGCTCTGAGTGCCCTGGTGTCAGCTAACAAGTATATTAATATTGAACATGGGATCTTACTAATTCCCTGCTGAATAAGGACTTATGGCCTGAGAGCATTTAGCAGTGGAACAGATAAATTATCGCAACAAACTGATTATAAACATTTCTAGGAGAATATAACAGCATATACAAATTCTAGATTCTGTCACCCTTCCTCACATCAAACCCTACCTTGCCAAACACCTACTGCCTTCTGGAGCTATTCCAAGAGCAGGGATTCCTCAGTGAAACAGCAGAAGTGTATTTACAAATAGGGGACCAATTATGTTTCTTCCATTCCCCAAATTCTCTTGCTTCAGCTGCCTGAAGTGGGTACCTAACAAAAACCAGAAGACATGTTAGTCCTGGTTCAAAATTGTGTGATAACTGAACTATGAGAGCTAGAATTTAGGATTTCTGAGGGGCCTACCTGATAGGTCCTGAAGCAAATGAGGACAAGGAAGAAAAACTATTTTCTTTCAACGTGATTGATTTCTGTAAGATCTTCAGAGATTCACTTCACACTACTTGCATATTCACACTACTTCATGAAGAAACGTGAGAAATTACCATAATTTCTCCTAAGAAAAATGTATGCCTGAATTAATATGTTTAATTTTTGGGTCTCAGTTCAGAGTTGAGGGCTATTAATTTGATATTACAATTTTACATATTTACTCCCCTCATCCTTTTTTTCCCCCCTGTTTATTACTGTTTGTCACACAGTGATTTCAAGAAGGTGATATCAGGTTCTAGGACTTTACACTCCTTGATGTAGACATCTATAAAGCTTGCAAATCTGGTCTGGTGGCCATTGCTCCATCAGAAAAAATCTGACCAGACAGATCTTCCTGCATATTTAATTTCTCCACTATAAATTATATATCTAGCTGTCACATGTAACTTCTGGACACTTTGTAACTACAGTTAACTCTCTTAGCTTTGATGTTGTATATAAAAGAATTGGGGCATACCTCTGAGAATGAAGTACTTAAGAAGAGAGATGAAGATATTTTAGAGATAAACTCTCAAATATCATTAAGATGTCCTAATGTACAAATTAACTTACCCCATTCTGGGATTTCAGTAATTCTTCTGATTTTGCTAAGTGTGATGGGTGAGACTTCCGCTTATTTAAACTCTTCTGTCACAAATTCAGGATTTGGTTGTTTGTTTTTGTTTCCATTCAAGTTTTGATTGCCTGTAACTACTGGAAAAAGAAGTGCAGGAATGTGGTTTCAGCATGAGGATTCTTAGATTGGGTGACTAGATGGGTCTAAAGGTGAAAGGTTTTGAATACTTACCTTCTTTTTGAGTAAAACCCATCCAATCTCTTTTAGTTTGGTCAATTACAAATCTAACCTCATTTTCACTTATGTTAACAGGAGTTTTATCTATTGCTTCAGTTGGCAGAACTCTACTGCAGTAAGAAGTACTGTAGCCAAATTCATATCAGAGTTCCCATTTGAAGCTGATTTTAAAATCTTTTTTTTTAATAATGT
Source organism: Bombycilla garrulus (assembly GCA_013400315.1). Lineage (NCBI taxonomy): Eukaryota > Metazoa > Chordata > Aves > Passeriformes > Bombycillidae > Bombycilla > Bombycilla garrulus. The sequence continues at coordinate 965,771 of VXBU01014337.1, read as the reverse complement.
CTCTAACATCATGATGTGATATACTAAAGAGCTCACTCCCTGCAGGTAACAGAAGTTTCAAGGAGTTTTATTTGGAGGGAGAAATGACACGTGACTTGACTTGAACAGTAGCTGTCAATGAAAGTAGGAATTTAACATTGGGATAAAGGCAGATTTAATTGGGAGACATGAGGGAAGATGAAGGAGTGAGACAAGGAAGATGACATCTGTTTATATTGTGAAATAAAAGAACATGTTTACAGGCCAACACAGCTGTGAGAGATGGAGAATAATGAAGAAGTCAGCATTACTTTAGTACTCCTGGTCTTTTTTTTAAATAAATCATCATTTCATATGGCAAATCTCACTTTCTTCATACCCATTTTGATCATACAGATTTAAGTAACAAATTGTTTGTCTTCTCAAAAAGAAATATGCCAAAACAGATGCTAAATCCATGAGTAAAATTACAAGACACCATTCTTCTACTTACTTCAATCTAGCTATCCTTTATTTTTTAAATTTTAACTTTGCTGTATTTGCCTGCATGGTATTGGTTTCTGGAAGAGCCTGGGATCATGAACATCACAAGATGTCCTAAGCTAAATTTTGTTTTCCTCAGGTGTCCTTTGGTTCATTCAGAGTTGCAGCTGTCTCAAGATAGCTTTTCAACATTTTCTCCAAAATGTTGAAAAGACAAGCAGAAAGCATGTATACAAGATTAACATCCTATACCTATCTTAGCCTTTGAGCTTTTCTTTCCACTTGAGTTTTCATCCTTTCTCTTGTTAATTTCTTTAAGAGTGTGTGAAAATCCAAAGATGGGCAGCAGAAAATTGCCTATGGCAGTTCTGTGGCACCTGTTCTGTTTGACCACCTCATGGTCAGCCACTCATCACCACCACTCACACTGCACCACACATCTGTCCTTCTGCCCCTGCTTGTCCCAGTCTCCTGTTCTTTGCAATGGCAAACTGCCTTTTCCTCCACAGACCATCTCTTCCACATTTTCAGCTCCTTCTGGCTCCATTCCTTTCTTTCCGACGTAGTTTTGTGGCTTGACAAGGCACATGGGCACATGTTATTTCCCCTAGAAACACAAATTGATGGGTATGGTCTACCATGTGTTTACGTTGACTTTAGAGATTTTTGGATGTAATCCTCTCCCTCAAAAATATGGACTGTAAAGCAATATGTTATTTCTTCCTTTTTGGTTCTAGAGTGTTCCATGTAATACTGCAAACTCAGTCCTTGCCTTGCACACAGCATTCAGAAAGTTGCTGAATGTTGCTTCTCTGCTGTACATTTATTGACTGAAACATTTGAGTTGTTGCTTTTCACACTGGTAATTTTAGAGCGCAGATGCCTAGCATGTTTACTCACATACCAGGGCTCACATTTAATGAGCAAAATGTCAAGTATATTGTTATCCACCATAAAAACTGTGAAAAATATCCTTGCCATCTGCAGTGTGCCTTCTGCTTCAGCCTAAAAGACTTTTACAAGCAACTACATGAAATTAGCATTAAAGTCAATATTTATAAATGGAACCACCTCTAAAGGGCCGGATCTCCTCCCCTCCCACACCCCCCGTTCCTCTGGGATCTAATGAGCTGGGGAGGCTGAATGCAGGAAGGGAGCTGAGTTGCACCTGGCTCCTGGTTGCAGCCAGCCAGAATAATCTCACTGCAGTGAGGAAGAAGCAGAAAGAGAAGAGTGGTACTAAACAGCATTGACAGTGTCCAAGGGCCAGATCCTGCACCGGTGTCAGCTGGTGTAACACCACTATCCTTGCTGAAGTGACACAGAGAGCATAAATAAGCACAGTCTGGGTCACTGACACAGCACTGTGTTTGAGCTGTGCTACCTGAGCATGGAGTAAGTAATAACACTCAGGGAATGGATAGTAGAGCTGAAACTGGGATTTGATACACTGCCATCAGAAAAGAATAACATCTTCCAAGAAAATGTTCGCTAATTCTCCACCAACTGTGGAAAAAAATTGGCCATTTGTTCTGGCTTTTTATGGTGCTGAGTACAATAAAGATCGTCTGCCACTAGATTGTACTGCAAGAATAATAAAATGAACAATTACCAGTGATGGATAACTGCTCCTGGGCCTTCTCCAAGCGCCTATATGAACTTTCAATTTTGCTCTTGCAAAATCTTCAATCCAACCATAGTTAGTGTGTTGCAGAACTGAGATCTAAGCACATTTTGAAAACTGTTGCTGTGCCCTACTGTTATCCCAACATCCATAAGCAGCTGAAATTCTAGCTAGATCTTTATGGGGCAGAGCTGATGAACCAAAGCCAGAACATACACCCTCAGATGGGTGACCAAGATAAGTTTTGCCATTTGTTCCAGCTGTTCTGACAAGTTGCCCACATACCATTGGCTTCCAACAAGCTTGCATGAACCACAGCCTAGCACAGACATCATGAAAGCTGGTCACTCCCACAGCTGGAGGCTAATGAAACAGAGAAAGGTAGCATCATCATATAATCCACACCACCTTGCCTTTTTCTTTGTACACATGTTGAACAAGAGGATCAGGATGAAAATTGCCGTGGTGATTAGCAAACACAGCATAAATATTTATCCAGAAAATTCCAGATCAAATATATTTTAAATTTTTTTTTTATATTTATGGTTGTTCAGATGAAAATATATTTCATTAATTGGACTTTAAGAAGGGCACTTACGTGTTCCCTTGGAGTATTTCTAATATAATCATTGCTTGGGCAATTAGGCCACTCACTAAGACACAAGTCTTATCTTTCACACCGGTGACTCATAAATAAGGACTGAGTCACAAATAGACCAGACAGACAAATGGTGTCAGGAAGGAAATAAGATTGGCTGTGAATATATTTAGTCTGGAAATTAGAAGATGGCTGCAGACTACCTGAGGAATGCAATTCTGATATAGTTTTCTAATTGGGAGCAACTGAGCTAAGAGAAGTAACTTTAATAGCTTTATCATTTAGCTTCACAAGCTCATGAAAGGGATTGTACACCAATAGGAGAATTTCTTAAGACTGAATTTGTTGATAGAAGTCTTCTAGGATTCAGAGCCTTTGCCTGCCATGACTACCTGCAATTAGAGGGTTAGTGGCCTGCTTACCCAAGTTGTCCCAGCCAGTCCTGTGGTTATCAGTAGTCCTTAGGACTCCTACACAGCAGGGACAGATTGGACAGATACAGCAATGCCAGTGTCATCATACAGTCAAGGTTCTGTGCAATGAAGACTCTAGTGTTCACACTGTGAATGTGAAGCTGTGTTGCTATGGTTGTTGCAAAACCCTCCTGTAAGAGAAAATGAGAATGCCTTGATTCCCTATGATTGTATTCAAGGGCAAGTTCAATTATAGGTGCACCCAGTAAAATGAGATCAACTAATAGCTCTATAAGCCAATTAAATGTTTTCCAATGTTTGACCAGTGCAATGACTATCTGTCATGCAACCAGAGTTCCTGGGAACTCTTGTAATACAAATAATGGGATTTACAATGTTGGCTTACCTTTACTGGCCTCTGTATTTCTCAAGGAGAAAGGGGGACTGGTATTTTTGCTATTCATGGAAGACAATTTACTTATTTTCTTGGTGTAAATAACATTGAATATGCTGATGCAGCATATAACATAAGCTGGAAGGATGTCTGCATGTGAATGCTATCTGCTAAATGAAGAGTCCCATGTCTGTCACAGCATGGATTGAACTGTGCTGTCCGGTTCCACACCAGATCTGTTCTGTACCAGCAGACTTATTTTTAAATGTGATCCTTGCTTTGCTGTGACACATTGTGACTCAAAAATATTGTACTTTTGATCAATCTCTAGAGCATGGATACATATCCCATAACATATTTGCCACATCAAGTCTTTTTACCTTTTGTATACAGGGTAAAGTCTTCTCCCTTTTGTTCCCTTTCCTGCACGCCCTTTGATCTCTGTCCTATCATATGATACAGGCATTGGTGTTTCCCAGACATACTCAGGCTCAGTTAGGCAGCAGGAATTCACATGACATGATGATGAAATTATATAGCCATGTATGATTCTCGTGTGGTACTGGGCGCCTGCATTTTGCTATAATGAGGGCCACGTTCCCCAGCTCACCTGAATTAAGGGTGATTTCCACTGCAGATATAAGGGCTACCTGACCACAAGATTCAGTACTGGTATTTTACAGAATCACAGAATCAGTTAAGTTGCAAAAGACCTCTGAGATCATCGAGTCCAACCTATGACCTAACACTACCATGTAAACTAGACCATAGCACCAAATGCCTTATCCAGTCTTTCCTTAAATACCTCAGGAGACAGTGACTCTGCCACCTCCCTGGGCAGCTCCTTCCAATGTCTAATCACCATTTCTATGGAGAAATTCCTCCTAATGTCCAACCTGAACCTTAGGGTCAGTTACTGCATGCTTTCTGAAAATTTACCATCAGGTAGTGTTTCATGTCCTGGAGAAATACTTCTATTTCTTGCTGTTTCTTAACATTTAGTCTGTCCACATGTGACGATAGAATGGTGCCCTACCTGATTGCCTCAGTGTGTGGGAAGGTCAGAAGGTAAAAAATAAAATGGCCTCCACATACCCCAATTCAGTTTCCTGGAAATAAAGAAAAATTAAAATATTAGTGTGCAAACAATCAAAAGAAAAAGTCAGTGTTAATTATACAGCATGAGCTGCAGAGTTTAGAGATGAAGAAATCAAGCTTGACTCCAACTTGCACTTTGACCTCACTGGGACCAGAACTGCATCCTAGTTTATAATGCAGCCTGCTTTCTTGAAAAGTAGCCTGACAGGGTATGAGTGTCAGCACTGAAATACACAAAGAGGAATAAATTTATTAAAATCCACAAAGCAAAATACCTTTTCATAAAAGTAGTTTTCTCTTTGCAAAATTAATTTTCTGAACTGCTAGTAAAAAAATGGAATTTCACTCTTCCGAAACTTGTATTTTTTGTCTCCTATGTAGTTTGCCACTGGTTCAGCTTTCTTTTTCTCCTTTTCTAACTTACATGGTGAAGATAATTGTAAAGTATTTCTGTTATGAAAGAGTCCCCTTTTGAAAACCCATGAGAAATCACCCTTCCATAAGCGCAAAATAAAATCCTTAAGAGGAGAAACCCCATTTCAAATCATGCCAAAGTTTCATATCTACCTAAGTGCTACTGCAAACTTTGCAAACCATGACATGTATTCCACACATATTCAACATACACCTGAAGATAATGTTTGGCTCCTACATGTTTTCCTAGCTTCACTTCTATAGAGAGTTTTGACCCAGTAAAAATCTGCTGTTGGGGACATGCACTGTAATCTATAGCAAAGTTGTTTGCTGTGTTCCCAATGTTGCTCATGCTTGAGGATTTTGTTTTTGACCTCACTGCATATCAGAATAATGTCTGAGAAATATGTAAGCTTTCTACTACTCTCAACTTATTTATGTTGTACCCCAACATTTGGGCTGAAATTCTTTACATTTCAATATCATGACTGTATTGGTTACTATATCAGTGTAAGAAGTAGAAAAATCTTTCTGCTTCTTCCATTTCAAAAATGTCTCTTTCATTACTCAGGTTTGCTCAGCCCTTATCAGGGAAACATACTGATGCCTATTTATGGAGAGTTTCACCATCTCAGCAGGTTCCCTGGATTCAGCTGTGCTGCAAGGTATAACACCTAGCAGGTATTCACATTCAGAAATTTGGTTCCACTTTAAGCAAGTGCTTAACTTGTCTGAGAGGTACTTTTTGTGGGCAAGTTGTTTCAAGAGTAGCTGGATAATCCCCATGGGCTCACAGGGAGAGTCTACAAAGCACAGCCCACAACTTAGCTGCTCTGGGTCCTGGCCCCATTTCTTGTGAGACTTGGAAAATTTTCTTTTTTGCCAATGGCTTTGTCTCTGCCTCTAACTAGCATCCCTTACTTTCATGTGTTTGATGTTTGAGTGCCACATTTGCGGCAGAATGCTGGGATCTTAGAGGTGCTGATTTTTCTTCAGATGGAGAACGGAATCTCTTGGAAAACAGTGGGAATGGGAATGCTGTAAATCTGACATGCATCAGTTTCCCCATGTGCTAAAGCAGAGAAATGCTACTAACCCTGCTACCAGGGCACTATAAAATTACATTCATTACTGTTTGTAAAAGGCATCAAGTTTCTTAGATCAATACTGCTATTGAAGTACAAAGTAATAGTACTTCTCAAGGAGGAAGAGGATTGCCTTTTGAGCTGCCATCTGCTCCTGGCCTGACTCCAATTGCTTCCTAGTGAGTAATATGAAGGCAATTTCATTTTCACAATATGACATATGTAGCTCTAGGTCTTAAAGAGGGAGGAACAATCCACCAGTAGTCTGCCTCCCACTGTAGAAGCAAATGATCTAAATTAGAGCAGAGTAATTAGACAGATTCATTGATTTGCTGTAAATATCCTGGCTCTATCGTCACTCCATTGTGGTTCACAGAATGAAGTTTGTTTGTTTTTGTCTTAATATGGCATTTTCTACATTACCTCATCCCTAAGGCATGGCTGAAATAAAGGTCTGTTCAAACACTTGCCAAACAATATTAGGATAAGAGGATCACCAAACCTTTGGGGGGAGGAGGGAGAACCTACAAAACAATCAATGTAAGACCAAAAATGTCATCTGTCGTCTTAGAACAAGGGCTGTTTGGAACAGAACCCACCACGCCCTTGAGGTGGGAACATGATCACAGAGGAGCCACATTCCTGCTTCAGGGGTGCCTCACTGCTGGAGCCTCAGTCCAGATGAGGCCTTTTTGTCATGCAGCAGCCTGTCTAAATCTTCACAGAGTAGTTAGGGTGTATTAAAAAGGATCTTGGTCAAGGAGAAAGAACTGATTTCATGTGGTGGGTGTAACTGTTCTGAAAGTCTTTTCTGCAAACATATTCTCTGTTCACTTTCACTAAACATTTTGAGGTCCAGATAGCATATTAGATTAACAGATGTGCACCTTTACAAGACTAAGTTTAGAAAAACAGAATAAATCATAGCTAAATCTTAGGCAATCAATGACAAGCTTGCCTGTCCCAAACTTCCAGCTGGAGGTGGTGAGAGCTTCCTGAGGAGCACCAGTGGATTTCCTCTCAGCTGCTGCAGTAGCTACTGCGAGACTCCCTGAGACTTCTCACTGCCTGTGGATCAAGAGTGTTGGTGAAGATGAATGTCTGAGCTACTGTATTGCAACACAACTTTATTTTTTTTATTTCACATCTGCTAAGGCATCAGAGGAAAACAGTCAGGGGCAATTTGACCTTTATAACTTTAATTACATTTTTGATAGTGAAATGAAGAAGCATCAAAAAATTTACTTCTCAAGAAAGTTACAGATTGCTCTAAGAATATAGGCAGACCATTGGTGTACATCAGACAATCATGGAAAAGAGGTCCTCTGATAAAGAACAGCCATCACAGTTTTGAGAGGAGAGGAATCAAATCATAAAGGTTGCAATGACCTCCAAGAAATCTTCATTTTGTCAGGATAGCAGCTACAGGGCAGTCCTTTCTGTTGAAAGACTGCTCTCTTATCAAAGGATGTATATCACTTTGTGTATATCACATAATTCATCCTCCAAGATTTCTCTGTAATAAAGACACACTAAATGCCTACTTTTGGCCAGGCAGTATGAAGTGCAAGTCCCATCAGTCTCCTTGGATGACTCTTTTTCCAAACAGAAGGAAATAATTTACACCAGAGGATGACTTCTTACGCCTTTAGTATGGTTGAATAAATAGACAAGACTTGTAGAAAATATACTTTTAAATCACTGCAGACACAATTTCTATTTTAACCCAAGTTCTCAATGCTCTGTTTAAGCAGCCAGCCCACTGCTTGCTACAGATCGAGCAAGGGAATCTTTTCCTGCCAGTCAGTTTCTGAGAAGGTTTTGGCTTAAATGGCTAAAAAAGAGTTAGTGAGAGACTATAACTGTATGACAAGGGATTAATTTAGATGACAATGCAGTGTACATTGCTTTTGGTTTGTCAATCTTTTTGGTAATTCTTGCACCAGGAAAGCAAAATATCACTTCCTTTGCAAATAGCAGTTTAAATACAGAACATCTAGTACAGACTTGAAGTGACTATTAGACATCTTCATTTTGTTTATTTAAAGTCACAGGATGGGAGTGGTCTCAAAACTGCACTTCACCTGCTCTGGAGAATTGTTTGAGACATGACTTATCTGTTATGGAGAATGGTGGTGCCTATAGCACCTGGGGAAAACCAACCTGAAACACAGCTCAACTCTGCATCCATACCCTGCAAGCCAACAAAAGGCTCATGGGCTCCCTGCATGGCTGTGTTTTACAGAAGTGCATTTTAATTCAGAGAGTGCTGGGGGCTGCACACAGCTCAGTGCACTGACTGAGAGAAGATCTGTTTTGGGTCCAATGCAGCTGGATTGCTATGCCTCTTCTCTCAGCTTGGTAAAACCTACTTCTATGTAATCTATTTTTTGTTTACACTGTTTAAATGTTTCTGGTTTTCAGATGGCACTAGCCTGATTATCCTGCTTCAGCTGTTGTGAAAATATTCTCTAAAAGCTACAGCCTGCAGGCAAGTTATGGCATTGAAGATTTTCTCTTTGTCTTTATTATTATTTTAATTGCCCCTCCCTTAGGAACCAAGAAAATACTTGAGACAAAATCCCAGTCACACTAAGCTCCCTAAGAGTTTTGCCACTGACTGCAGTGTGGCTGGATTTCATTCTGAGTCACAATTTTTGTTGCCTTCTTTCCTTATCTGTGGCAAAGCTGTGAATGAGCACTACATTTTGAATAAATCCTGATTTCTCATGTCATAAATAAGAATATAGTTTGAACTGAATCTCCTCCTATTGCAGTATAATTTTGAATTTTTCTTCTAGTGTTACTTGGCGTCCTAGTTGAAAACTTATTATGCATCAGGAAAGCAGCTGACTTTGATTTGGGGAAAGTAAACACTTTTAAGGTGTCATTTCACTTAACACCTTTGATGTCCAAAAGTGCCCATTTTCTTCATCACTTCATTGGAACTGAGAGAATACAGCAATTTATAATTCTTAGTGTTGAATCAGTCTATGTGTTAATTGTGGAGCTAGCAGTGGGAACAGATGTGTTTTTGTAGAAGGGTGGGCTGAATGTATTCGTATTTTTAATGTAGTTTCTGTTTGAATGATCAGCATCACTTAAAATTCCCCTCTCCCCTACACCACCTTGTGTAACTGCTCTATTTTATACAGTCCAGGAAGAGCACATATCTCTCACTAGAGCTTAGGACTCCATCTCAAATTACAAAATGTCCCTGACTATTCAGCCTTTTGAAAAAGCTGTAAATAGAGATATAACTTACCTAGCAACAAAGAGTAGGTCTCCACAATGTGGTCTATGAACACAGTGAGTTTATTCAGTTATGGTCGTGCCATAGCTTTTCTTTTTCTGTCACTAGTCTTTAGAGAGAATACAGAAAAAGCCTTTTCTATACTCAACTGATATTAAGAAATCCTCTTGATAAGAATTGGACAGAAGATGAAGTCTTTAAACTTCTAAAACTAATGTATTTGATGAAATTCTTGCTGAATCAGTTAAAAACCAGAACTGAGCACATACTTAGTGGAAAACATGTAAAGCTTTGAAAATCTCAGTCTTTTCAGTCTTTTGATGAATACTGAAATTTCATTTGTATCCTTTAGCTCATACAGCTATATTTAGTGAGTGTTTTCACAAACTTGTTTAGTTTAATTTCCCCTTTCAGCTTACAATCTCCACCATATACATTGAGTGATAAAATAATACAATGGAAAAGAAGGATGTAGACAGAAAGTAAGGAGAGTGTTCCTCCCACTTCCATATTGATGCTAAAAAGGCTTATTTTTTTTCTGGACAGCTTTAAAAAATATTTTAAGTGTTTGCTTCATTTATAGTGAAAACAACAGAAATAATTTTGAGTTAGTTTTGTTCCAGATTAAGCTCTATTAAAATTCTACTGTTTTAGAAGACTTCCTGTCTATTTAAGGTGAAAGGCTTTGTCCATGACAAAAGAAACTTATTATCATTTCAAAGGTTGGTCAGCACTTTTGGCTATATACCTACCAGGCAATAATGACCAACTTGACCCCTCTTAGATAGCTGGATTCTTTTATCAGTGCATTCTACTAGTTAAAGATCATGCTTAATGCTGACTTTCATATAATGCTTTCATCAAAGTTCCTTTGAGAGGAAAAGCAGTGGCCAGATTCTGATCTCTCCTCTTCAGATCTTCTGCTATTGGATTTTCATTTCCTAAATCAACGTAATAGAAAAGAAAATTACTCCTGTTCTCAGTATATATATGAAATATAATAATGTTTCTAAAGAAAACTTCATATCTACTAGACAGTTTTCATTAGTCTATTTAATAAAACTTGAAAATGACCTTTTTCTCTGTTGGAACTAACTGAATTGTAGAGCTTAGTGTCCTTTGGCTAAGTTCCAAAATGAAAAGTCACCCTGTGGAGTTCAACTCTTTTCAGAAAGCAAACCAAGTCCACAATACTTGAACACCAACAGCCATTTATTATCAGGTATTGTGTCATAAATGTAGTGCTAAATACAGGGAGAATGTCTATATTCTGCTTCTATTTTGGACCTGATTTTGAACACTTAGCACATGAGAAACTTGCATTAATGCAAGTTTCTTTTGGAGTATAAATGGTAAAAAGAGCTTTTTCTGGACTTTCTGGATATCTTGAGGAAGTACATTGGAGAATAAAGTGATATCCTAAGCTCCATTGTACCACAGGTTCTGAGCCTGGAAGCTGCAGGGCAGCAAGACCCTCTCCAGCTAGGAGGGGACTGCACACCTTGTCCTCTTCCCTCCCAGTGGCCTGGATTCCCTTGAGCACAGCCAGGGAGTCTCATTAGCTCTTCCATCTTCTTCTTCCATCATGGGTCAGAGGAATGTCTTCTCTAACCCAAACCTTAACCACTGTGGAAAAAGAAGAAAACAGGGATCTGGAACAAACTTCTCCTGGGCACAAAGTCCTGAAGGCATCAGGGGTTTTGCCAAGGCTGTTTGCCTTTACTTTTTAGACTGCCCTTGAGCAGGAATAATGTTTACATAGCCAGAGTACATTTTTGCCAACATTATTTCTTGTGTGCTTTTTCTTGCAGAAAATTATCATCTTTATTTTCTTAGAGAAAATATCAGCATTTTAGGCTGTTATTTTCATGATACAGCATTGTGTAGGGTGTTGCCAGAGATGCTTTATTTAAAAGAAAAGATAAGCATGTCCTTCACTGCTACTGAAGAGATGCATTGCTACTTCTCCACTTAACCATTTTAGTGGTGCTATTTTGGATAAACAATCTTATGACAGCAGAGTTTTGTCTTAAATGATACAGCTGTAGTCTAGGAAACTAAACATATCTTTCCTAGTGTTTTTATTTGTCAGATGACTATTTTCAATATTCATGTGTATCTGTTTTTTAACCCACCACAAAATGAAAAATATTATACTAATAAGACTTGAGAAGTTGCTTATTTTTGTACATATTAGAAAAAAATTTAAGTTCAGACACATGCTTAATAATAATTCAATTGAACATTTTATCATTGTCAAAGGCATCTTTAGAGGAATCCATCAACTTCTCTGATTTCCATGCAAGTCAATTTACTGTCTTCAAAATGTAATGTTAATGGCACTCAGTGTACACACTGCAATCCTTTAAAATAATGTACATCGCAAACGGATATGTTCTCCTGCATTAATAATTTAAAAGTTAATTTTAGGTACTTAATATGATTAACTGATGGATCAGCAGTCTTGTAAATGAGAAACAGTGAACACACTCAAAGGAAGAGCATACTGGAAGGTAGCCAGGTGGCTGCCTGCGTGATGCTTCAAAAAATACCTGAGCTTTATCCCTCCAGTTTCCCTTCAGTGCTGGATGCAGAGCATCACGGTCATAAAGGTGGTTTGGTTTCGAGATGAAGGGTACAAATTGCCTTAGAGGTTGAGGTAGCAGGACTTTTGGGGAGGAAGGGGATGTTTTAGAGGTGGGAATCCCTGCAATGCAATCCTGCTGGTGGCTGGCTGGCTCTGCAGCACCAGACCAGTTATATAATTTCTCTCACTTCTCGCTTTTTGAGGACACGCTGTAACACAGGGCTGTAAATTGATATTCTAGGGTGGAAATACTACAGATGACAAAGTATAACTGTTGCATTGCACAGCTAAGGAATGTGCCGGTGGCAAATAGCATTAAATAGTATGTAGAAGAGGCGTGTGTTGAAGTCCTTGGCCATGCCCACAGCAGCAGGTTCTGCGAAAGCAGCAAGAACTGGACACCTATTGCACAAACCCTGGTCAAATCATTCAGGTACATGCATGGCTGCAAAAAAGGTGGAGATTTTCTCTTCACAGGGAGGCACAGGGAGCAGACAAGCAGCAACAGGTACAAGTTGCACGAGGAGAGGCTTCACCTTGATTTGATTCACTGAAAAAAAGGAATTTTTTACAGTTAGAACAATCACCCACTGGAAAATCATCTCCAGGGATGGGGTGGAGTCCCCACAACTGAAGGCTTTTGAGATGCATTTGGACAGGGTGACAATCTCATCCCTTTCCCATAAAAAGCCGGATCAGGCGATCTTTGGAGCTCTTTTCCAATCTGAGCTGGATCTACATGTGCAGAAAGTTTCTTATGTAAGCATGTGGGACTGTGATGCCAGCCTACTGTAAGGAGGTGCATCCTTGCCCCTGGAGTAATCTCAGGCAGAATCTGATACCAGCTGCATTCACCTTTTCACTAAATGGTAACCCAGACAGGAGAAAGCTTCTCCTTTGGTGAGGCACCAGCACTCTGAGGCTGGACCCACAAAATGCAAGATCAAGATGAATAGAGCTCACAGGAAGGTAGGACAGACCAGCCCGGCGGTGGAAGAGAGGGCTTAATGGGGTTGGGAAGTGCTGGCCCACAGAACAAACTCCCAATGGACTGGGTCAGCACAGGACAGGACAGGACAGGACAGGCAGCAGTGGTGCTGACAGACTGAAGAGCAACGCTCAGCACTGCATCAAGTGGAGATGGCCGAGGGAAGCGCCGTGCCTAGGAGAGGCCGGGGGGCTGGTGGCATGAGCAGGGTGAGCAGCGAGCAGGCAGCAGAGTGGCACGTGTGTCCAAGAGGCTGAGGTGACACACTCAAGGAAACTGGAGAGATTATTTGAGGACTTGAACAGGGAGACTGAGTGGTCAGAACAGAGCGAGAACAGAGTGAGACCAGAGCATGGCTGGAAACACGGGGACTGGAGGGGTGAGCTGATAAGAAAAGCATTCCTTTAAATACAGTAAAGAAGAGCCACGGAGGAAGAAAGATCAAGAGCAAAGAAGGTATCATGTTACATTTCAAAATATATTCTGCTCGGGCGCTCAGCCACAATATTCCCATTAGTGTACATGCATATGTTTAGGAGGAAAAACCCAGAGATTTCTCCCACTTCTCCTTGGGCTCAATTTCCTTTTATAGGGCTGACCACTATCTTATGAGAGGTGCTTTTGCGTCTAGTGAAGTAAACATTGCTCTCCTCACAGAGTGTGATGGCTCTTGTTGGAAGTCAATACGTTTTAAAACAGTAGCTCTGAGGGAAGCGTGCAGCTTTGCTTCCCTTGAAAGAGCTTTTCCACAGTCCGAGTTATTTGCAAGTTACTTGCAAATCGGATGGCTCGGAGCTACCATGGTGAAATAGCAAAGGTCCCAGCGCGCAGAAGTTCGCAGCAGCAGTCTGTAGGAGTGCTAGTGGCAGCCTGAGGATCCCAGGAGAGCAGGGCGCTTTGCAGTACGGAGGAGCTCTGAAGAGCCCACCGTATGTTGGCACATGCCGGGAGCCTGCTCCGTGCTGTATGGAGCGCAGGAAGGGGAGCTGGGGCACTTGCCCAGCGCAGTTTTGAGGGGAAAAATGTGAGAACAGGACCGATGAGGTTAAAGAAAAAGTCCAAGCACAAATGCCTCGCGTGTTGGTTTTATTTTAAAGAAAAAGAGCCCTTCCCAAGAAAAGCACTCGCCGGTGCTACCTGCGGGTGAGCTTTTGTTGGAGGGCAGGAGACCCGGTACAGCCCCACTCGCCGCCTCCAGCCCCGCTCGCCCCGGGACGCGGCAGGGGGGGCAGAGGGGCAGCCGCCACAGCGCCCGCGTCCGCCGGGGCTCCCGGCCGCC
>VXBU01014337.1:919236-949038 GCA_013400315.1 Bombycilla garrulus | reverse complement strand
CCCGTCTCGGGGCTTCCTTGCCGCGTTTTGTTCGCTCGCCTGCTGCGCGCCGCGCCCCGGCGGTGCCGGGAGCCGGGCTTTCCCGTGGCCCCGCGCTAAGGAGAGCGGAGACCTGCCCCGCCAACTGCTGGTGGTGCTGCCGCCGCCGAAACTCCCCGGTATTCCCCCCTGCTCCGTTTAGGGATTGCGGGAGGGCTGCCGGATGGGCAGTTGGCAGAAATGCCACCCCGGAGTGCTGCCACCTTCCTGCTCATCCGCGGCGGGGATGTGCGGCGGCGGCCGAGCGGCCGTGTGCCCGCGGGAGAGCGGCCCTGCCGAGCCCCGCCGTGCCCACGGCCCCTCGCCAGCCCTGGAGACCCTCCCTGGGGGGCAGTGCGGAGCTGCTCCTGCCCCGGCTCCGCGCCGGCGAGGGGCGCGCACGCATGGCTCTCATTGTATAACTGTGGTACTGCAAGCCGGGGCTGAAACTGTGGCATCTTTATAAGAACAGTTTGCAGTTAATTGGTTTGGCAGATGAACTCCTGCACAATCCTCTTGCCCGCTTCTGTTGCTTAAGTGCCAGCGCCCCCTCCCACCCCTTTTCCCCGCTTTCCTTTGAAGCGTCGCATAACTCTGTATTGCCAGCAGGATGGAAAGTGCTGATTCAGCAGCCAGGAGCCCCACTCCATCTGAAGTGGTGGTCTGCCTGAAATGCTCCCATTTGTTGAAATGGGAACATGTGTTGCTGGTATGTCAAAGCGGCATTGATCAGATTTTCTAAAACAGACCCAAAGAAATTGCTCTTCTCTTCACTGAGGCAGGATGAATTTGGGGTTGGGGCAAAGCAGGAGGGGGCAGGATAGAAGGGATGTGGGCATCTGCCACCTTCAGTTATACTTCTAAGGGGCAGCTGAAATTGTTTTGCCCTGTAAAGGTGCTTGTGTGTTTTAACAGAGATGTTGTGGGATGTGTAGCAAGGATGCGTTAATACTCTATCTCCATCTATTCCTTTGCTCTGAGGCTAGTAGTTGTACTTACAGCTCTAGAAAAGGTACAGAGAAGGGCAACCAGGCTAATCCTAGGATTAAAAGGAATGAATTATGAGGACAGGTTAAAAAAAACCACCACAAACACATGGAGATTAGAAAACCTGCTTGGAAAAGGGGAAATACGCTTGAAACTTTAGATGAGAGCTCTGGCTGTGCTCCATTATAGTTTTGGGGCTGAGGCAGGGTGCAGGAGGTAAGCAGGATGCTCTTCCCATGCTGTTAGTCTTCCTCTACGGCTTAACTTCTCAGAGCAGCATAAGAAGGAGAGCTGTTCCAGATCTGTATTCCTCTGGCTGCCTTTGTACAGGTATACATTAATATCAGAGCTGCTTGGGTTTTCTTTCTCTGACACCGGACTCTTTTTAAAATTCAGCGCAGTGTAGAGCAAACAGCAGAGCCTGAAGAGTACTGTTTGGTAGCCTTACTGCAAACAGTAAACTGACAGAGCAGCAGACCCTGACGCTTGCCTCCGGTGATCATTTTACCATGTTACGGTCTGATTTATTTTCTTCACTTGGATGTTATTTGTTCTTCAAGTAGGTCTTGTTTGCCCTGGCTACATATTAAAGATCTTGTGGTACTTCCATGGTTTTCCTTGGTTTTGTTAATCAAACTATGCCCTCTCTTAGCACTGTGTGAGTTGGCTTTTATCCTCACATTCAGCCACACCTGGATTTCAGTAGCATATTCCTGTGTTTTTTTTAATGTGTAGTCCAAAAGCTCTGCCTAAATGCAAAATGGGTTTCTGCATCTCAGTTCTGCTGAAGTGTATAGTGTGCACTCTGTGAATAAAACAAGTGTTTGCAGCCCTCTGTCTTGCAAGTGCTTAAATGACTCTTGTAAGGATCGTTGGAAGATTTTTTAGAGATCTTTGGTCATGTTCTCATCTGTCCTTGGGATGTAAATGAGCAAAAAGTATCTGGATCTTTCTGGCAAAGGTATCCTTCCAAGGCAGGGAGTTCCCAGCTGGCAGAGGAGAGGCATAGCTGGGTCATGCACTGCTTCTGCCAGCAGCAGCAGAGTGTTGCTCTGGAAATTTGTTTTCTGACAGCCCCAAACGAGCAGATGTCCCTCTAGACTATGAGGCACCGTCAGCTTCCCTGGGCGCACGCAGCAGTGGCAGCTGAGGGGCTCTTGGGTGGTGTCGCTCTGGGTGAGACCCTACTGTTGCTCCCTTTTGCTGTGCCTCTGCATGTGGTTATGGAGGTGATAGCATGAAATGAGGCCAGATTTCTGGGCAATAACTTTTGCTTAGACCAGCTCAGCTCTGTCTTGGGAAGCGTGTGTGTGTGTTTGTGTGTGAAATGCGCTCAGGTGCTTATTCAGACCACTGAAATATGGGGTGGGGAAATATGTGGAGGGGTGCCTTTTGATGTCCAGTGGTATGAATTTTTAGGATGCATTTTAAAATTTCATTGGTTGCAGCAAACACTGTGGTGAAACCCCTCGCTATTTTCTGCTGGCCTTTTTATTCTAAACCTCTGTATGAACTTTGTTAATGGGGTCAGGGGAAAAGCTTCTCTTCACTTTGTGCCAACATTTCTGTCCAAACTAAGACTAAGGAAGCCTGCTTTTCTTTGGATTTATCTCAGCTATGAGAGTATTGATGCCAGTTCACAGTGCAGTGTTTCTTAAGTGTGCCCACCTGGCCCAGTGTTTTCATAAACAAGGAAGATAACTCCTGAGACCTCTGCCTCTGTCAGGCTTGCATGCAGCTTGCCAACTGGCTTGGCTACAGCATGATTGCATAAGCCTCCTTATGTAGGAAAGCAGGCTAAGAAGTTAGGATTGTTTTTCCTGGAAACTGGACTTGCTCCTGGCCGTGTCCAAAATATACCGGTTGCAACTCTTTACCCAGGGAAATCTAGGAATGGAAATCCTTTACCAAAAAGTTGAAACCCCACAATCTTTTTTAGGAAATGCAAGGAATGTGGTTGCCAGGGAATCCCTTTATTGGTATTGAGCTTTATTCATAGGTTTGTTATCTTTATACTGCCTGCTGGTCAGGAGAGCATGTTGCAATCTAAACTTGGATGTGGCAAAATAATCTTGATAACCATTACTTCTTCTCCCAAACCAGTGATTGTTTTGAAACACTGTGAAGTAAACAGATGCCACCTCACTGACTTATCTTTCTTTATACATGTTGAACTGTGCACTTCTGAACTAGTCCTGTGCCAGGTCTTTCCTATTCTCTTGCCATCTGTTGAATTGGACAGCAGTTCTCCCTTTAGCTCAGTATGGTTCCTCTGTCGCACTGGGAATGTGGAGAGTGCTATCCTAGAAAGCCAGATTCCACTATGAGAGCAGTGTTAAAGAAAACTCTTGATCAGTGTGAGGCATCCTGTCCACAAACAGTTTCTTAATATCTTCAGTGATGAAACAACTAGAATAGCCTGACATTATAAGATTTGGTTGGATATATTCAATATTCCCTTTTCTTATATGCTTTATTTCCCTGGGTACCATCTTGTCAGCAGGTATGTGTGTAGAGAGACAGACAGATGCTACATTTTTCATACAGATCCATTCATCTGAAAATGGTGGTGTTTATGGTTTC
This sequence comes from Bombycilla garrulus, assembly GCA_013400315.1. NCBI lineage: Eukaryota > Metazoa > Chordata > Aves > Passeriformes > Bombycillidae > Bombycilla > Bombycilla garrulus. Next base: position 945,450 of record VXBU01014337.1, on the reverse strand, counting down.
TAGCAGTTTTTGGACTTCAAATGTACATAGGAGCACTGAATATCCGTGCCAAGGTATCCTGAAACTCTTTAATACAGAGATGTTCACATTCACACCAATGTGCATCCATTGGCCAAAAACTTCCTTCCCTCTTTGCCTTCCTAGGATCTTTCATAAGTCGCAGATGTATCAGTTCATACAGAGCATATGGACATGGCTCTCAGGACTGAAGGCATAGTAAGTTCATCCTCTGCTTTTGAGTGGTGCCCTTGTGAACAGTTCTGTCTTTCCTCATCTTTGTAACAGAAAAGACCAGGGAATTCTGTTTAATGATGAGGAGTTACTTACAAAAGTATGAGCTTATAAGCATTGGGTGAGTCACTTTCTGTTAGAAGGTGGCAGAAGCTTTATGGCTGCTGCTTGGGTTTGTCAGGCAAGCAACCTGTAGTGGTACTGACCAGAGGCTCAGGTGTGGATTGAACAAAAATATAGTCAGGATGAATAACGATGGATTCTTCAAAGCCCAACACTAGTGCTCATTTACAAGTCAAGAGAGCTTTTAATGAAACCTGCTAATTGCATCCCAATTAGTTAACCCATGGGGAGTGCAGATTATTGCTCCTGAATGGCTACAGCAAAAGCTGTCATGAAGATGAGTTGTTTTAAAGTGGATGATCTTTTTAGCAGAGTAGGACACCTTCTCCTGTATCATGGGTAATACAACATTTAACTACTGCTGTAGATAAGTGTGCGGGACCTGCTTCTTCCTGAATCCTTTCAGAAACCTTTGGTAACCAGTCGTTATACCCCTGGGTATCAAATGATAACTGTGGAGCAAGTAAAATGGTAGAGGAAAATGTGTAGTTCTCTGACATGATATGAAGTAAAATTACAGGTTATATCAAGCTTATAGATTGGCAGGCTAGATCTGGAATAATCTAGGCGCATGGCATGAAAGTCTACCTCATTGATACTGAGAGAGGTGAAATGTGTCTCTTTTGGGACTCTGCAGCTTTCAAGACTGCTGTCTTTGAGATAATGCTGTTTCAGGTATGATGGGATAAGGCATATTTGCTAGAATAGTTTAACTTCTTCTTGAAGAAAGGATCAGCAATGAGAAATTCCCCCTTTACCACATGATGATGGAACAGTCTCTGTTTATTCTTCCCTAAAGTGTGAACTGGGGAGAGGGTGAGGAGGGTTGGAAGTCTTGATTATATCGTGCTGTGTATTTCTGAAAAGAGCTTTGGGGCAATGGAGATAGTCATGGTCCTTGGATGCAGAGGTGATGAGTGCCCTAGACAAACTCACTGGGAAAACTGCGCCATCTCTGCATTCCCTTCTTGTGGGCAGAGGCTGTAGAATATTTGAGAAAGAAAGACGGTGCCCTGTTTCTGTTGTATTCTTTTGTTGGACCCCAGGGGAAGACTGCAAGTGCTTTTGCCATTATCTTACCCTCCTGCTGTTGAGCTGTCATCCTTAGGCCAAGAGCAACAAGTTGAGCAGCCACCTTGATCTTAATGCCCAACAATTGCATTAATGGTTGCAGTATTAACCATTGGACAGTTTTGTTGCTCCAGCTGTAATACGCAAACAATGAATTTCTTAGTGAGTCTGTTTCAGCTTTTTTTGGAGGCCAAATCCAAGTACCATGGGGACGTTCCAAAAAAGACAGTTTTGCACAGACAGAGATGAATGGGGTAATTGTAAACACATGTTTGGTTAAACCACTAGCAAACCAACCTCTCATTCTTCCCAGCCTCCATCAATGCCAGCTTCTACTAGCTCATAACAGGACAAAAATAGGAAATGACTTTCCTGGCAGACAAACCATAGAGGAAATACCATACCATCCTGTTGGGATAAACCTATAGCCCAGTGGGAAGGAGCTCTCCTGCTAAGCAGCAGTGGGGATTTCTAAATTTGTACACACAGTAAACATCAGAGCATGGTCCTTGCACTCCCTTCACGCTTTTGCTGCAGAATTTGTCAGCAGAGAAATCTGAGAAACTGAGTGTCCACATCCAAGCTGAGCCTGTGGTTGCTAAAGGCAGCTAAGTAAGAGTAAAAAATACTCCATGAGACCAGTATCATTCTTCCGTTATGCATCCCGGTGAGAAAATCAATAAGCAGGGAGAATCTGTAAGTCTATAGACTCTTTTCATGGTGACGATTAGTACTTGATGAACACGTAGAAACTTCTTTCAGTGCTCAGCATCTAAATTCTTCCTTATGATGGCTTGATCTAGTCACTGCAGCTCTGTCCAAACTCATATGGTTGGTTTGTAGCTTAGACTAAGTTTTCAGAAGTTACTTTTTTTACTTTACCTAACTTTAATTCTAGGTCGTCATCTGGTATTAATTTAAATTTTGAAGCTGTGAAGAAGGGAGTCTATTAAATGTCACTCAGATCTCTTTGACTGCTGATGTTGCTGTTACTGTCTGTGTTTCTGTGGTTCTGATTGGACACTTACACGTATTTTTGGTCAGGGAGTTGCAGCTGGGCTTTGTGTCTGTGCATGCTTCATATATTTGTAGATGTCGAAACTAACTGGCAGCAAGGATTTGAATCCTTTACTAGAGAAAAAATGGCTAGAAAAATTTTCCCAAATACTGACTTTATTGGAGGATGGTAGGACAAGATAGTTGTATATTAGAAAGGGTTGGAGCAGAAGACTTCAAGGCTGAAATAAAAATGGGGAGGTGATATTTTTTTTTTCCTGGTTTCTTCTTTCCTTCTTTTCTGTGATGTTCATCTCTGCCAAGCTATTAGGTATGGAGTCAGATAGGAGAATGTTCTCTCTCCTTAAATGGGAATTGAGAGAGGGGGTAAGAAGGATTGGGGGAAGGTAAAATCTGTAGGTTGGTCTTGCTTAGTGTATTGTTAAAGCTCTGAGCATCCTTGGAAAGGAATGAGGAGCTTTTATTATATCAAAGCACAAGTGTTGAATTAAACTTCAAGGAGTTGGAAAAGGTAAGAATTCAGAAGGCTTTGGCACAAGAGAAAAATATCACAAGCTTTCTTAAAAGGCCTGCTTTCCCTTCTGGCTCAAATGTATTAAAGTCCATTTAGGAGAATGTTAAGGGAGAAATATGTATTGCAAGACCATTGATTATTTCTGAATTAATGTCTTGTGGGGGATCATTCTTCATTCTAATAGCTGCTTGTGCTGACATCACCGGAGATGTCAGGGGATTATGTCAGAATTCAAGCCTTGATATTGTGCAGAACAATGGCTCAAGTGCTGGCAGATGCTTTCTTGGTGGGTCAGGTTGCTTTTGCTTATCCTGTCTATCTGTAACTGTGATGTTGCAGTTACTGTACATGGTCACAGCAAGAGATGTAGTAAATGATTTCCAGGAGAAGCATATCTGGGCCGTATGATTGTGAGGACAAAGTACTTCTTACCTCTGCGTCTTATGCTAGAGGCAGATTTACCATCATCTAGATGCACAATGCATGCATTTTTAATGCTTAATGAAAAAGGTTACCAGCTGTAACACTGTCATCTTTTGTTTTGTTCTGTTATTTGTTGTATTATTTTGTTAGTCATTCCAGGAATTTCAAAGTCAAAAAGTTGAGGCCAAAAGTGGGTGGGTTTGGTGGTGAAGGTTTTTTCTTTTTCCCTGCTATGTTGGTTGGCTTGTTGTTGTTTTTTTGGTTTGCCTTTTTCCCCTCCCTGGCTGTTGAGCACCTTGCTTTAGTTTTTAAATGATGATTATAATGAAAGCTCTCCTGGTTTAACCTGTCAGGCAGCTAAACACCTCACAGTTGTTCACTCACTTTCCCCCTTAATCAGTGGGATGGGGAAGAGAATTGGAAAGAAGGTGAAACTGCTGGGTTGAGAAAAAGGCAGTGTAGGAGAACTGAAAAGGAAGGTGAAATAGTAAAAAGTGAAAAAGAGTATGCAAACAAGTGATGATTAGTGTAATTGCTCACCACCTGCTGATTGGTGCCCACCCAGTCTCCAAGCAGCAGGCCTCTGCCTCTCCCCATTTTTTTCTTTTTTTTGTTCAGTATGATGCCATATAGTATGGAATATTCCTTTGGCCAGTTGGAACAGCCAGCTCTTCCAGCTGTATCCCTTCCAGCCTATTGTTCACCCCAGTTCTCACTGGTGGGGTGAGAAACTGAAGAGCTGTTGGCTTGGTGTGAGGACTACTCAACAAGGACCAAAATATCAGTGTGTTATCAATATTATTCACATACTAAATCTGAAACACAGCTCTGTACCAGCTTCTAAAAAGAAAATAATTCTACCCCTGCTGAAACCAGGACAGTCCTGTGAGGGGAAAGCAATCAAAATAATCCTTTATGATGCTCTAGAAATGAATATCACAATCTATGTGATTTTCATGAACTGATTCTTTTGATATACTTTACTGGTAGGCTATTATAACATTACACATAATCATCACATTTAGCAGTTGAAGTTTTCAAAGACGCATTGTGTTTATTTTCCAAAAGGCTTCAAGAGAATTGAGCAGTGAGACTGTGAGATGAGCTGTAGGAGTGGAGAGCAAATGCTGTTCGAGTTGCTGACATCTCTAATGTGTACTCAGGCTTATTTCACATTCTGTATGCATTTATTTTTTTTTTTCTAGAGCTGATGCTATAAAAGGTCAGGAAAAATCTCTGTGGAGTTCCTTGCTAGCAAAGGTGGATTACACTCTTAACACATGGGAGGAGCATTGGGAAGGCTGTCGCAGCTGATACAGTTTAGGTGTGTGGTAACACTTGTAATGCCTGGTTGAGTTGTTGGATAATTTTTCTTCTCAGTGTCCTTTGAAATACAGTATTGATATAGCCTTCAATAGGAGAATGGCATTGCAAGATGTCTTGCTAGTCTAAGCCTTAGCTAATTATGGTAAATGTGTAATTTGTCTTCATTTTCTTGGGAATGATTCCACTCTTCTTCCCAGGAACAGGAGAAGTTCTCAAAGGTGTTTGGAAAAAAAATTGAAAAAAAATTGAAAAAAATCACTAAAAGAGTCCTGTGCTGTAACAGCCTGACTTGGTTTTGCTTGTATTCATCTCTGAGAACTTCTTGGGTCTTTCATGTCCAACAATCCAGCTCTTCCTTAGCAAGATTTATTCCCCCGGGGTCTCATTTAAAATTCAGGTGAGCTAAGGTGATGTATCTGTAGATGATGTGAAGTTGCCTTGCAGGTCAATTTGACAGTGATCACTAGAGTTTCAAGATGACAGCACACATGCAGCTGTCAGAGAGGCAGGTCACTTTTACCTCTGAGTATTTAAATACTAATTTTTTTTGTGTGTGTGAAAGCTCTGCAATTTGAAGAGGTGGAAAAAACTTTTCTTCTGGAACAGAGGCACATCTTCATTTCTCAAAGGATGTGGGCCATGCTAAGACTGCTTTCAAAAGCTGATGATGTTTCATTGGAGCATTTGAGTTTCTTACCTTGGGCCAGCTTGGTGGTGTGTGCATGGCTGACTCTAACTGGCTAGGAAAGCTATCCTGTGTACTTGTTTTTTCTGGGGTTGTTTTTTTTGTGGTTTAAAGGATGGGATCAGTTCTTGGAAGCACGATGTGGGACAGGTGAGGTGCTCTTCCAGGGAAAGAAAGAGAAATGAGAAAGGGAAGAATAGATCCCATCTCTTTTCAGTGGCAGCAAACTGCTGGGCCAGCTTGGCAACCCATTGACAACTTTTTTCTATGTAAATTTAAACAAATCTTATGGAGCTACACAAGCAAGCAAGCTAAAGACTATACCTGATTTCGTAGAGGGTCTCCAGAGCCTGCCTGTATTTGCAAGGTTGACCTCTTGAAGGGAGTTTTCTGCCATGTGTGGGGGTTAACCTTGTGTTTGATCTCTTTGCTGCCCTGGAACGTGGATCAGAGCGATGTTGTCTTTATTCCTTTATGCCAATATAATCTTTTTAATTTTACTTCTTTTTTTAATAAAATGGACCTATGGTGCTGGGTTGTTTTCTTAAAATGAATATGAAATGTGTCAGTACTAGGTGAGGGTTTTTATTGAGCAACTCAGCTGTAACAAAGATGGTATTATTTCTCTTGTTCATTTAAAGAAGATAAAAATAGCACCTTCACAGTTTCAGGAGATTATGTAAGGTATGTGTAGCTGTATCTTATTATATGATCGTCATGAAACAGAGCAACTGAGGAAGTAACTGATAATAAATCCATCATTATTCATATTACGAAAAATAGCAAGCGTAATAGCTCTTCAAACACCAGAGATTTGGTTGACTTGCTCTGAAACATAGTGGTAAAACATATCTGTTTCAGACCAGTTACCAGCTGAAATGTTGTTTCTTTTTTCTTGGAATGTCTCATCTGTTCCCAGTCTCAGAATCCCAGAACTGCCTATGAGCTGGTTCAGCTGTTCTGCTCTGATCAAGAAGGGTTTCTGTAGCCAAAGTCACATAAAGGCATTTGAGGTGACTGCTCTGGTGTCTGCTAGGGAAGGGGCTTGATGGCTGTGGCGCAGATCTTGCCCATGAACTCCTGTGACTCTGGAGGGGCTGCCTTAGAGCTGCAGTTTCTCAGCCATGCTAAAGCTAGTCTGCTTTAGCCTGAAAAAATCCCAACCAACCAACAACTCTGCAGACTGAAAACCAAAATAAGTTCTTCAGTAATTTCAGTTATTGTTCTTGTCTGTGGTTAAATGTGGAATGATTTTAGGGGCAAGGTGACATGTCATGGCTTTTCTTCATTTTACCAAACAGAGTTTGGGAAGACTTGGAGTTCAGGTTCTTGGGTTCAGGATTGCACAGCAGTGACTGGGATTTCTCTTCAGAAACATTTCTGAATAGTTTCTTTCCATAATTTTAAACCAAAAATGATTGAGCTTTGACTAGCTCAGTCCTTCTGACTGAATACCAGTTCCATTGTCTGACTCTTGGATGGATGGAGGAAGATATCTTTCCTCAGCCTTTGTTACAGAGACTTACCTCGATCTAAGTCCCTGTCCTTTGCAAGGTCGTTTGGAGAATGACAAAAGGTATATTAAATGTTCTCCCCATACCCTGTGTTTTACTTTGAGCACTCTATCAGCTGCTGACTGAAGTTCAGGTTTTATAAGAAATGTTACTCATGATGCTTCAGGTGCTTTGCATAGCTGTGTTAGCTTTTCGGGCTGTCCAGGTGAAGGAAGTAATCAATAAGCAGTAATTTAATGGGCTCACTAATGTGGTTGTGTACAAATAGCAAGTTTATTCCTCTTCTTGGGATATCTGGCCAACTTGTATGCTTGCCTTCAGCCATGTCATATCTGTACTGACTTTGACAGTGGCTCAGAGAAGATTCATCCAGCCAGAGAAGCATTCATGGGACGAGTACTTTTAAAAATTAATTGTTTTATTTATTTGTTTAAAGTGTGTGGGGACTGAAGCTTTCTTCCTGTGTGCGGCTGTGGCTTGTCTAAAGTCAGTGTTTGACTATGGATCAAGTGATGTGGTCGGAGGGAATTTTTGCCTAAACTTGTGTTAAAGCCATAAATTGTTGCATTGTGTGGGCAATGATGCTTTCATCCAGTACCTGGTCTTAGTCACCTCTTCCTGCCAATATCATCTAATCCTGCAGTTGTAACTCTGTGAAACCAAGCAAGGAAGTGTGTGCTTTGTGTGAGGAGCTCAAGAACTCTTTAAATCCTGACTTACCGTCTTGAACACCTGGCAGTTTCCCAAGTGGAATATATATGTACACTAGATATATTACAATATTATACAGCCCTTTTATGGTGTCTGAGAGAGGTGTATCTCCTCTGCAGTTCAATGCATCCAACACTTCTTTGGAATCCTTGGGATCTTAGGATGAAGCCTTTCAGCAGTGTGGTGTGTGCAGGGCTAGTTTGTGTTGAAGTTCTGAGTGGGACTGGGGGCGCTGCTGGGCTTAGTGGTAGTGTGGAAGCTTTGTAGGGCTGTGGCTGTGTGTGGGCTTGGAGGAGGGAGCTTCAGTTTAAGTTCCTGTAGTCTCCTGGGTTTCTTTTAAAAGTAGAGCTGCAGTGGGGTAACTCAGGATACCTGACACCTTAGCCATGTCAAATGATGTCCCTGGAAAACCAAGGGACTGAAAGGTTTTATTAGAAGTAATTTTCGCCTGAGATGCTGTCTCTGAAAATTTTAAAGTTTAAAATTAACCAAATATTCTAGGTAGCCTAATTTTAATGACTCTCTGCTACTTTTATAAGAGTCTGTTTACAACCGTATTGCTTTAAGTGTAGACTGGATTGCAAGTGTTTTATTTTCTCAATGGAGATTATTTCATAGCATGGCAGTAATCTTCCTAAAGATTTGCCTGGTCAATGAAGAAGTAACGGGATTTGTACATAACAAAGCAATCTGAAGTAGCTGTATCCTAAAACTGACCTAACCTGTAAAGCTTTGAATTTTCATGTCATCTTTTGCTGGGAAACACCACAAAGTCTCCTGCTTTTTTGCATCCTGTAAGAAAGAATCAAGCCATCCCATTATTAGGGAAGGAAAACTGAATACTGACTAAAGACCTAAAATTTACCTAGGAGTGTAAATGAAGGCCAACTAAAAATGGTTGGATGTTTTTTATTATGATACATAGTGAAAAGTAGGTATTATAAACTATTTCAGTCTATTTTTGAGCATTTGATTAGCAGTTTATAAGTGACCTCTCTGCTCATATGTGTATTTTGTAGCATTGGGAGGGGAGAGGGAAAGCTGCTTTTAAGGAGCTGTGCTGAGAACTTGGAAGAGGAGGCACAAAGAAGGGCAATATTGATTGAGCTCAACTTTTTTATCCCCTTGATCTTTGGGAGATTTTTCCCTCCTCATCATGCACCCACTTCTCGGCAGGCAGGATGAGATGAGAAGGAATCAAATTGACTTCCACAGTCAGGTGTGGCTTTCCAGTGTGATGTAGAGAAAAGGCAAAGTAGGCTGCACCCCCACCCTTCTCTGGTGAAGATGATGGGATGGGTGGGAGAATGTCTTAACTCACAGCATGGCTAAATCATGGCTCTGAAAATGATTACTGATGTGATTACCTCTTTGGAGTAATGCTAACACTTTCTTGGAGCTGCTGTGAGGCATCTCATCTGTATGAGAAAAGCCTGCAGTTTTTGGTGGATGTGTTTTGCCTGTGTGATGGTTTTATCACTCTGTGTTTGCTCCCACGTCCCAGCTCATGGAAGTTAAATTCTCTGAGATGATGGCTCCTCCAAAGGTGGAGGAAGTGTTAGGAAAAAAATGGGGAGAGGAGGAGTGTTTATACCACAGTGCATAGTAAACATCCCACTTGTGATACAGGTCACTAGGTTGTGTCTAAAACTTGGCCTGGCTTCAGTCCTGGTCTAAACCACAAGTGTTACTTTGGAGTGGATGTTTGTGTGCCATGTCCCGTGGCCTGGTGGCCATTTGGACAGTCAGGGTTTCCAGGGATAACCACATGGTGAGGCACCTGAGCAAAAATGCTTCTGCTGAATGCAAACAATGGCACAGTTGAACTCCATGAAATAGCAATGTGTGCTTACCTTTCTTGACTTCAAGTGTCTACATCTACTGATTTTGTTTTTTAAGACCAATTTATTTTTCTTTCTTCTGTTATCCAGTCTTTTTACTATTTACAAATGACTAGTGCTTTGCCTTTGTGGACTGTCAGCCTCATGCTCCAAGATCCCAGTACCTGCAGTTGTAAATGTGCAAAGCAGAGAGCAGAGGGTCATTCCTGATAGAGAGGATTGGGCACTGCCACTGATCCTGTAAGTCCATAGTGGGTCCCTCCCATGCACTGAAGCCTGATCTTAACTCCTACATCTTAACATCTATATCTTCTTTGCTGTGATATTTACATATAATTCCTACTTCTTAAAACAAGAGAGAGCTGGATCTAGTCAGATTTGAGGAAAACTGCATGAGCTATCCTTATAAATATTTATCTCTGCATCAGCATCTTACTCAGGGATACTCAAGAAAAGATGACAAACGACTGTCTTTTTGACATGCACAGTATAAAGCAAATGCAATTTCAAAGCCTCCCTTAAGCCTCTGTGGCATGCTGAAATATCTTCCAGTTGTATGGTTAAAGGCTGAAATAAGTCTTGTACTCTGGATTTGGGAGATTTGTGAAATGCCTATCCCCAGCTACTTCCATTGATGCAAATGGTGGAGGTCAAGCTGGTGTTTGGGGAGGGGGGCTGGAGAGAGAAAATTGGCTGAATAAGATGCTAGTGCTTGCAGTTATGTCTAATCAGAGTTCATTTCCTGTAGATATTCCCAGCAGTTTTGCATAGTGAGAACAAATGCAGTTTGGAATACACTGGTGCTTACAGTCCACAAGCTAGAAAAAAATGAAGGGACCGAGGTTTTGTTGGTTACCCCTGCCCACCCCAGAGATGCTTGCTGCTGAGTAAATGTTAGTGCCAAGCTTCAGAATGATAGAATCGCACCTTGCCGTACTGACTCCAGTTAATTGTGCTGCTCTAGCCATGTATAGGTTATTATCTTCTGCAAGAAGACATCTCTCTATTCCTTGTATCTTTCAAAAACCTGACAGGCAGTGGGACTATGAGATTTTGATCTCCAGGTTGTAGACTGAGGCTAAGCATTAAAAAATACACTTAACATTACAGTCAAAGTGGTGTTTCTGCTATTTATCCTCCAGAATGAGACTGAATAGCAAAATTCCTAGGGCTGGGGATATAGCCCATGTGTCTCTCTGTTGTCAGGTTCTGGTTTGTTTGTGGTGTTAGGATATAGCTGGATCCATGTATCAACAGAGGCAAGTGCCTGTGTTACACTTCTTGAAAAGGTATTTTAACACCTCAGGTTTTGAGTTGGTTGGGGGTTTTCTTTTTTTTTTTTTTTTTTTTAGGATATTTTAGCCCTAAAGGTTACAGTTGGTATGCTGTTTGTTGGTTTGTTGGTATTCTCGTTTTGGGTGTTGTGCTTTGAAAAAAGAGAGGAGACAAGATGTCTGTTAAGCTTATTTTTCTTGTAGCACAGTGCTAGATCTGGAAAGGAGGCTTGACACAGGTAAACCAGTCAATGAAAAACTAGGGTGTAGCTGTGTTTCTGGTGGCAGCTGGGTGGCAGTGGTTGGGGGAAACTGCTTATTCCTCACACAGTCTTGGATATTGACTCACTGTTGTTTTTTTTGTTGTTGTTGTTGTTTTTTTTTTTTTTCTGGCTTGGTGCTTTTCTTTTATCTTTTCTCTATGCCCTCACCCCACCCAGTACAGTAATGTTTTCTGAAATCTTTGCTTTTTAGACCTTTGTTTCTTCTGAAAGTTGTGGGTATGGAGAAGATATAATTTCCTCTTTCTTTACAGCAGGCTTTCATAGATTTGAAAGATTTCATCATGACCCTTACTTTTGCTTCTTTTGGATGAGCTCCAGTTAATTCTGTTTTTTCTTTTTTCCTCCCAGATGTCATGTTTTTCTAATTCTGTGATGTTCCTATTGCTTTTGCTTGGATTCTTTCCAGTTGATCTTTTCTGAAATTTGCTGAAGATTGGGTACAGCTTCAAGTGCTTGAAGCTTTATCGGCCACAAGTCAAGCAGAACTGTTGCTTCATGATTCTCGCATATGTTCCTCTATACGTTCCTCCATGGTATTTGCCTCTTTCTCAACAAAGAATTTTCCAGTTTCTAAAACTTGCTTTGTATTAAGTCTTCCAGCAAGCTGACTGCTTTAAGTTAGCAGCTTCCCCAAGTTTAATAAGTGTCAGTTTTCTTCATCATTATCTAGATAATTAGTGTTAGTGTGGGACCAGGGCAGATCTCTGCAGAGATTATTCAGCATGTCAGGCTGTTATGTATTTAAATTTTTTTTGACGTTCCAAGCAAATATAAGTCAGTGCAGTTGCTCAGTCACTTTCCAATCTGCCATAAGATGACTGTTTGCATTGATAACATTATGACAGAATTTTCTTATTTTTTTGTAAGAATGCGATTTGCATCTTTTGATGTGGTTTTGCTTATGTTGGGATTCAGATTCAGTGTCTACTGCTTATGTGTTCCTAAAATACATTATTCTGACATAGTAGGATGGTGAGTTAGTTTGACTTGGCTTATAGGTAAATAACCAGTTTTTATTGAGTTCAGTCTTTTCTTATTGGTGCTAGCAGATGTGGCAAATGTGCGAATTAAGCAACAAGTATTGTTCTCGATGTTTTTCTTTCTGCTCTTTTCCCCTCCCACTTCTGTAGAAAATCGTTGTTTGCCATCCTCCAGCCTCTGCTACCTTGTCGATCTACTATGGACTTTCAAAAATAACTGCTTAATGATGTGAGGCTTAAAAAAAAAACCCCATCCAAACTGTTCAATTCATTACTGAGTTTCATGAAAACTAGCTAATTTGAGAGAAATTTGATTAATCTTTTTTTTCCCACCTCTTCTCTCCTATCATCACTAGTAGTAGTTTGGGTTTGTTTGTGTTTTTTTGGCTGTTCTATTTTTTTTTGTTTTTTTTGTTTTGGTCTTGTTACTTGTAGCTTTTTTGAGAAAGTGATGAGTTGACTGACCTTTCTCTTAATCATTATTTTATTGCTGTGGAATTACAGAATGAGTTTTTGATGTCTCTTGTTTCACTTTCACTTATTTTGGTATTGCAATAATAGTCTGCAGGCTATTGCTCTTTTAGTGGAGTGGAATGGATGGCCTTTGCTTGACCTCTTTACCCAGCAAGACAGACAGACAAACTGTTGCTTGCTTTTTGTCATGTATGGGCAACAGCAAAGCTTAAATATCTTGGGTCTGAGGATTACCTAAAAACTGAAGATGAGAGAGAATGAAGACTCAGTGGCAGAGGGCTCTCTTCAAATACAAAGCAAATTCTTTTATCCAGAATCAATATACTGAAATGGTTAAAGGGCAAATGCCAAAATGCTGCATTTTTGCCTCAGCTTTTTTGTCAGACTTGGCTTTGAGAACATTTATTTGGTGCCCCTGATCAGCTCAGTCATAATTCAGAAGCCATGAAAGGTTTTACGTATGTTGCTTCTGCTACTGTCTGAGGTTAGAATAATTGAAAATAGAAAGTACTGAAATATACTGATGAACCCAAAATGACTAGATAATGATATGATAAACTAGAGGCTTAGACTCGTGTCACCACCACATCTAGAAGCGTGTTGGATAAGGGGATGTTGACAGAGTGGAGAGAGTGAACAATGCTAATGCTGTTCACAAAATAAGAACCCTTCTGAAAAGGAACGTACAGTTTCAAGAACAGATGGTCTAGTGGTAATAGAGACTAACAAATTTTTGTTGGCTGGCAGCCGTCTTTCAGGTTAGGATTTTGTCTTTAAAGCTCTTTCATAGAGTTGACTTCCTTGCTGCAAAGTACTTGGTAAAAGGACAGAGTAAATTCCTCCTGGGAACTTGTTCTTCCTGGTCTAACAAAAACGAGATTACAGTGGAAGCACAAGGTGAGGGACAGTCAACTCATGGTGACAGGTAAAGCTTTGTTTGGAGCAGCCTGTGGATATTTTGGATTTTGTTCTGCTCCCTGCACTCCAGAATTAGCATGCTGCAGGACGGTTGTCACCCCTGTGATGGAAGGTGGGAAGACTGACTTGGAAGCATGCACAAGTCTTGCTTTGATCATCTCATCTCTTCTGCAGAAGAAGCATATTGTTTGTGAGACAGAGCTTACATAATCCTCCTTCTGTGGTGTATGTAAACATATTTAACACAGGCCTTTTGTTTCTTGACTAGTTTAAATTTAATCCATAGTGTATGTGCAGTGCGGAAGGGGACAGAAGAGGTGTGAGTTAGAGTGCGTTTCAGATCTATCCTTTCCTCCAGTGCCCCAGAACTTGTGTGGATGCAAACCAAGCAAAATGGAGATAAAATAATGGGATTATCTTCTATCTGTGCCATAAAAACAAACTGACTGCCTCTAACTAATCAGTGGTATTGCAACCCTCAGTCTTTCCTTGCCGGGTTGATTCTCTTGTTGCACGGTAGCTGGGAGAGAGGCTTTAAATGCAGAATTAGCATATAAGCCTGTGCCATTTTTGGCTGGCTGTTAATGTTTCAAGTCTTTAAAGTTGCCCACTAAAGACAAGGCAGAGGAACAAACGTTGGCCTGGGTATGTGGCATGTGTGTTCTTGTTTAATATCGGAATTTCTGGTATGGCCAGGGCTACATGCCAGCTTTGGCAGTACAGGGCACAGTTCAGATACTTAAGTACTGTACTAAAAATAACAGGACTATTTTAAACTGGGACCCAATTAGGGAGAGAATGACTTGTTGCTCTGCAGTAAGTAATCTGAAGTAGCAGGCAGGCTGCAGTGCACACGTAAACTCTGCTGTTTTGCTTGCAGAGCTGCCAGTTTTGACACTGCTTCCTCACTGTTTTCCTTAGATGCTTTTCCAGAGGTTAAAAAAAACCCAAACAACCAAAAACCAAAAAAAGAAAGAAACCCAACCCCAAAATACCCCTTTTCTTAAGGCAGGCTTTATGTGCTTTAGTTCACATTTTGATGTTGCAGTGTTTAATAGCATTACAGCTCCTAATCCTCCAGTGTTGGCTTGGGAAATTCCTAGAAGGCAGGGAGCGGGAGGTGAGGAGCTATGCCCTCCCTGACACACTGAGCGAGCTTCACTCTGCCGCACAGAAGGGCAGCGAGGGTGAATTTGGGCAGTCAAGGAGCAGAGGAGGGGATGTTTGAAGACAGTTACTTTTCCCTTGATTTGCCTCCTGGGCATGGAGGAGAAGGGAGTATGGTTCCTGAAATTTGTTGCTGCTGCTGTTGCTTTTCTGTGCCAAGAAGTATAGTGAAAATAACTTGCACATTTAACCTCCTGAAACAAAGCATTACTTTATGCTTCACTAGTTTCTCTCTCATGGTTTTATTTTTGGTGATGCTGCTGGATGCCACCTTCTATTAGATCACTTGGATTTCAGTGAAGCAAGTTAGAGGTATCTGAGTTTCTCAGTGCACAGTGTGTGTGGGGTGACAAGGAAGGGACAAGCATGCTCCAGCATCCAAATCCTCTGGTCTTGGAGTGCTTTTTCAAGTGGTTGGCTGCATCTGATCACAGTGTTTTGCCACTGATTAGGGTGGGGTTATGGATGAGGGAAGGTTTTATGGAGCCTTACGCAAATGATGTGTTGGATAGACTTGAGCTGATGCTCGAGATGAAAGTGAAATGCACCTAAAATTTCTATTTTTGTAGACTTCTTTCTAGCATGCTGTTTTGAGAACATGAAAAAGCCAGAATCTTTCTGGTGTTGTGACTCTTACGCTGTTTTGAAGGTAGCTCTACTTTTTTTTTTTTTCAAAATAAAAAGCTGATAAGATGTGTTCGAGGCTTTGTTCAGCTGTGGTCTCTTAGCAGCTTTCAGTACGGTGCTGGCCTTAAGTTGTGATTTTGGGAGGACCTTATCAGGTTTCCTTAATCATGCAGAAATCATGTTCTTTAAAGCCTTAGATTCCAATTTGCTCGTGTCCTGGCCTGAAAAGCGAAGGAGGGGTCTTCCTAGATGGCCATTATGAAAACAGCACCTTTTGTATTCAGTGTCAGAATGTATTGCATCACGGATGTAGTAAGTCCTGGGGAAATAGGGAGAGGTGCTTTGGCAAAGCGGATCACGCTGTGTTTTGTAGAGAGCCAGCATTTTGGCATGTGCTTGTCAACTTGTGGGCTACATGTATTCTACCTTCTGCACACTGCAGCAGCCTGCAGGACTTGCTGTTAAAAGTAAATGCTACATGGAGGATGCCTAGCAACTGTAGTTTTTAGGTCTGTGCCAAACTGTGAAAGGTGCAAATCTGTTGGATTGGTGCAGTGTTTTCTGGAGGATGCAGTGTGGCAGTGCTGAGGTGGTGCTTTGGCACTGTGGTGATGTGGCTGTTTCTCCAGCTCCTCTTCACCAACGTCCCCTTAGGTTAGTGTCTAGCACCCATAATTCTCGGCCAGGAATATTAATTAAAAAAGAAAAATGTTGATTTGAATTGCAGTTGCTTAGGTGGAAAGCTTGTAAGGAGTTTTTCTCTGCTTTTAGACCCTTCTGCTTCATGGTTAGCTGTGCTGCAGTTACCTGCAGTGTGAACATCTATTATTGTCATTGCTCTCCCTTCTGCACATTCTCCAGAGCTCGCCTAAATTATTATTATTTTAACACATTCATAAATCCAGTCAGCCTATGGTAAAGATTTTCATGTTTCCTTCTGATTTCAGATTTTCTGAATTTTTCTATTGAGAGGGAATGCTTATTCTCTGGGCACTTTATCCATGTCCTCTATAACTGACTTGGTGACTGCCTTATTTTCCTTCAGCTGTCTCCTTTCTGTGCCAAATTATCCAGGACTGTTAGTTTCTGCTTTAGGAATTCCTCTTCTCTGTACTCCTTCTAATTCTGTTTTACTTTCAGTGTCATAACAGCCCACAGTTTTCAAGGAGTGGGTGTGCCCTGGGTTTAATGACTTGTCATGATTCTGCTTTGCTTGTGGCAGTTCCTTGATTCTTAATACTGTATTTCCTTGTGAGATGTTGTCTGCCTTTTTTTCCTACCCTCCCTCTTTCCTCTAAAATGATACTTCAAACACGACTTCAGACTCCTGACACTTACTTCGTGGTACACTCAGGCAGGGTTATTCTTCTAGCACATTGGCTTGAGTTTGTGGAAATTAAATCAGAATTGCTCTTTTGGCTACCCATGTGCCTGTGATCATGAGATCCTTCTTCTGTGTTTTGCATGAAGCTCCAGCTCTGACTGAACGCATCATACTGCTGGCAAACTTTGTGTCACCTCCCGGGTTGTCACATTTTAGAGAGCTTAAGGATATGTTGAAAAGAATGGCCACTATAGTAATTCTGAAAATTTCTTGTATGGAAAAAAAGGCTCTGTGTTTTCCTGCTTTTAACTGTTATCCTTTGGCTGGGTGTTAAGGGGGGAACCATTCCTGCAAGCTGCAGCAGCTCAGGTCCTTCTAAGACTCCCTGGGGATAATGCCCACTTGTGTCTTGTTCATGCAGTGTCATAAACTTTGCATAGATTTGAGTCATAACTTCTGCAGAAGCTGTACTGACATTTGCTCATGCCATCTTATTGATTATTTATATCTGTGTTATCTAGTTTTACCTAGTTGTTGCAGAAGAGAAGTTTGTTCCTGTTTTTAAATTCCCTAGATTAACCTTGAACTCATTTCTAAAAACATATAACTTAGCATCTTTCATGCTATGTCCAAATCCCTTTAGGTATGGCAGGGAATATACAGCAATTAACAGCTTGGTAGTTTGATGTTTTCCTTTAGAAATCTTGACTGAATTATTTCCGTTGTGCAATTTATAACAATCTTTTAATGCTGCTCTTATAATGTAATGTGTGAGCAGTTACTTAGTATACATGGTGCGTGGTTGGCTTATCTATTTTGACTTTTTTTTTTTTTTAATGAGCAAATGTAGCATCTCTTAAGGAACTAAAACCAAAACAGTCCTTATCTTTTCTTTCTGTCAACAATCCTTGAA
Source organism: Bombycilla garrulus (assembly GCA_013400315.1). Classification (NCBI taxonomy): domain Eukaryota; kingdom Metazoa; phylum Chordata; class Aves; order Passeriformes; family Bombycillidae; genus Bombycilla; species Bombycilla garrulus. The sequence goes on along the minus strand of VXBU01014337.1, from coordinate 928,033 downwards.
GACGTTTGCAGTTAAGGTGAGTTTTGATGGGAGAGGTGGAGGAAAGACTTGACTTCCTGTATTTTGCAGCAGAGATGATAGCTGATGCCATTCTGGTCTGGTATTTGGGTTAAGTCTTGTGCCCGAAGTTCACTCTGGGCATTTGCTTGAAGGCACCATAAACATGAAATTGATCTTCACTATCCTGACTTCTGGGGCTTCCTGCCTTAAGTTATAGGGCATGCCTGCAATCAGTACATCCTGGGTTTCATTTCTGGACTTGTGTCCCTCCTCTGCGTTGCCTGGTCTCAAATTACTGGGACACCAAGTTAACGTCTTTGAGTGCACTTGGCAGAACAAAGTCAGAGGAATGTACTTCTTGGTCAGGAAACTTAAATCTCCAAGTTCTGCGCCAAAAAAAGATGGATATAACATTTCCACACCTGAGTAAGAAGTCAGACAGGCCACCCACTAGCAAAGGAAAAGACTTGGGAAGCTCTCATGTATCTTTTGCAATGTTTCTAGCACATAATTAAATGGTACTTTCTTGTGCAGTCTGAGAACTTGTTTATGAAACCTAATATTGCTCTGTGAAACTCAACACTTTGCTGCTTAACACTACAGCTTTAGTGATACTCAATGAGGTGGATGGGGTGCTTTGTGTATCAGCTGTTTCAGGCGTCCGGAAGGCTAAATACAGCACTTCCTTTGCTGGCACTTGGAAACTTCACCCATTCCTGGGGAGGGGGCAGATATGTCTATGTCAAGGCTCTACCCTGTAGCAGATGCATCCTTAAAAAAATAAATAAAACAGCTGAGTCACTTGTTCATTCTTTTTCTTCCATGCTGCCAGCCAATCCAAATACCCTTGTATTTCACACAGGAGGGAGAAGGCAGACAATACTGTCTTTTATTATTCATACCCTGCAGCTCACTATCTTCTTCACAGAATATGGGTGGCGTCTGTCTGTCTCCACTTTATGGGAAAGATTAACAACAATTAAGGTCAGCAATTAAGGTTGTGAAAATCTTTGAATAACTGCAACATCTGTTCTTATACTAGAATAAATAAAATCTGAAGGTCTAATTGCCAGCAGAGTACTTGCTCATATCTGTTTTGTAATTGTGGGCTTGTGAAATTTGTATTGTTTGCTGATCCCTTGCTGGCCAACGTCACTGGTCAGCAGTCAGTGCAAGCTTGCACACTTTTCCAAAGATCCACATGCTGAAAGTGAGGGTGTTGGATGAGAAGTAGGAGCTGTGTGTAAAGTGTGGGGCACTGTGGCAGTGGGAGTCAGGTGGTTCCTGAGATGGCTGTGGGATGTCATCAGCCCCTTACCTTGGACATAGCAGATTATCCTCTGAACTTCCCAGTCCATTTCAATGTCAAATAAAAACATTTTTCCTAAACTACTCTTGACTAGTTTTGCTCTTACTTTGAGACAGAACAGTGTTGTTGATGAGAAGGTTGCTTTTTCTCAGCTGACTGTTGTTTTTTCCATAAACTCAAAGTTGATGGCAAGAGAGCACCTGAGTGTTCTGAGATGGACATGTCTAGAAGTAGTTATTTCCAGTGCTGCCTCATTTGCATCAGAAAAAGATAATAGCCACAAATTAAAGAAAGAGCTTGTACTGAACTTCAGTTAAGACCATTCACTCAAGTAAGGCAATTTTGGTATAAAAGAATGTTCCTTGAATGGACCGTTGAATGTCTGATGAATGGAATAGAACATTCCAGTTGGAAGGTACCTATAGTGATCATTCAGTCCAACTGTCTGACCACTTCAGGGCTGACCAAAGGTCAAAGGGCATTGTACATGTGTCTCTTAAATACTGTCAAGCTTGGGACATTGACCACCCCTCTAGAACGCCAGTTTCAGTGTTTGACTACCCTTTGGTAAAGGAAGTGTTTCTGTGTATGTAGTCTGAACCTCCCTGACTCAGCTGTGAGCCATTTCCACACATCCTGTCACTGGATATCAGCGAGAGGGTTTCTGGTAATGAATGACACATTTGCTTCATTTTGTCTGACTGTACGGGGTGATTTCTTAACTTGTCTGTAGTGCAAATGATCAGCAGTGTTGTACTTTCCATCCAGAGAATGAAAACTTCAGTGCTGCTCAAGCGTCAGGAGCTGGAGCCTAGTCCTTGGCACACGTGGCCTCCACAGAAGGAACTGTTTGTGTTCCAGCTTGGCGCAAAAGCAGCGAGATTCTGCGCTTTCCAGTTGTCTTTTTTGGTGTTTTTAAAAGTGGATCTCATTAGGCATTTATATCTTAAAAGGTTCAACCTGCCTAAGACAGATGTGTGTTAAGACTCAGGGATCTATCATCAAAGTCTGGTAGAAAATCAGCCATGTCTTTCTGTCCCTTAGACCATGGGAGCAATTCAGGTGCTTGTTTCCTGGTGCGCTCAGTATTTCTCCCTCCCCATGCATTGGTAGTGATTTTCTATAACCCTGCATTTCTTAACTTGAGCTGCAAGGTCTTTTCTGACCAAGTGCTGTGACTTGTTGTCATGGGAAAAATTTATATCTGTGTCATTCCTGTTGCTTGCTTGTCCCACTGAGACTGACTGGAGGGCTGTGTTTGGCAAAGTGTTGCTGCATTTCTGCAGGAGCAGAATATGAGGATGTGCCTGCAGCTTAAGAGACAAGACTAGGAAGTTCTGCAATTGGGAGCTTCTCTGGGAATGGTGGCTATTATCACCTGCCACTTCTGTGTGGAGTAGCGTTCTCAAACCTGACTCCTGAGAGGCATCCAGCTTCAATGAACTTCTGCTTCTATCTTGTGTTTTGGAGAGAAACCTTTTGGGTTTGTATAATGAGAAGGTTGTCATTTAGGTAAATGGGAGAATCCTCATGAAAATTATGCTGCTCATTTTAGGCTGTTGACTTATACAAGTTATTGGACTGGAAAAGATGCGTAGGCAAAGATGTTGCAGGAAACAAATGTGATCGTTTCCAAACCATAGTGCAATTTATCTAAGACCAGTAATGCCATAAAGAGGAGAGAATATTGGGCACTGGTGGCAAATTCTGTGGTACTGCTGTTCTTTTGAACAAGATAGGGAATATTACAGGCTAGAGATTGCTGAGATCTGTGAGCATCAGAGCATTAGATGAGGGGAATATTCTCCCTCTTCCAGTGACAGAAAGTAGCATGAAAGCTTGTGGGAGGTATTTGTGCAAAACAGGCAGTTGTGTGAAGCCATCTCTTCATGCAGAGCTGTTTTTTAATAAAATAGAACCGCTAATTAGCAAGGCTGAAAGGAAAATCGAGACTTTTCTGATGCATCTGTCAAATTGATTGTATTAATGATGAGTGAATGCTTTTATAGATCAAAATACAATGGAGCAAAAAAATTTTTGGAATTGTTATTTTATCAATTAACAGCAGCAGTTAGAAATTCAAATTTCTGATATTCACAGAGGCTTTTGCAAGAGAGCTCATCTGCTCCTTTGATAAATGTTTTGTTTTGTTATACTGCAGTGTATTTTGGGAGAGGGAGAACTTTTTGGAAGAGCAAAGTGTGAACAAAATCTCCGCATCAAACAGCGAAAGAAACTCAGGGAAGGAAATGTAGATTTTTTATTTTTCATAAGGTTGACTGAGTTCTTCCATGTCATCTTGCATTCTGTGCTGCTGCTAAAGAGTCTCTTCATCTAGAGTTTATAGAGTTCACAGGCACATGTCAGTGCATGTGTGTAGTATATGTATATAATACGTATATTGTGCACACGAGTGAAATTAAACCCTATGAGTTGCTGGGAGAAACTGAAGCTTTGTCAGGGTTGACTTGTGCAGTACAGAGACCAGAAGTCTGGGGATAGTGCATATCTGCCTGGCATAATTGTCAGTCTTGTCCAGATATGCTGAAGTTTTGGTGCTGTACACCGGGGAGGGATTCCTTCGGCTGTTTTTTTGTCTCCAGATCATGGATGGCTACATCTGAACCAGTTTTCTGAATTGCTGTTGTTGTTAGTGGAGAGAACCAGGTGCTCCTGTGGTGTGCTTCATTGAATTGTGTAGGTTGTAAGTGGCTTCTTGAGGTCCTCTCATGCAAGCCCCAGGTTTCTCTGACATCCAGGTAGCTGCTGTGGAATGAGATGGACTGCACGTAAGCGGAGCCTGTATCTCCTCCCTGGCTGATGTGGCAGTGCAGGCGTGTATATTTCTCCTGTACACGTACCACCACGACCACCTAGGGTATGTGAGTACTTTCATCTCCTGTAACAGTGCAGTGGTGAGCTCCGTGTGCAGCCTGGATGTTGATTTGCTTCTATGGGCAATGTACGACAGGCACATAAAATGGTGTTGTGGTGGGGGGACACTTACATGCTGTCTTCTCCCTCCTTTGCACTGCTGCCAGTACCAGTTGGACAACCTTGGAGGTGGGAGAATGCAGATGGGACCTGTGTGTGGGTTCCAGGCTTGGAGTACAGATATTTTGTGGGTTAAAGTACATTGGTACACATGGAAGGTGCTTTGGCTACATCTGGAGCCTCCACCCTTGGAGAACAAATGTTCCCATTTGGCAGCTCTGGAGTCTGAAGGTTAACTAGGGATGTTCCTTGTTTACTGCATATCTAGTAAGCCTCCACGGCTGGGGATATTCAATATTTCATACCTCTGTTAAACAGCCTCATAAGGCCTGAAACAATAGATTTCCTTTATGGCACCCTGAAAGTACAGGGAAGTAGCTCTTAATGTAGGTGGCTTGGCGAAATATTCTAGCCAAGTTATTTGGCCTCCTACCCAGCCTTCGATATGTAATCTTTTGGTACTGCCAAAATACCATTCTAATTAAGCTGACATAGTCTATGAAGCCTGGGTGGTATTACTTCAATAATATTACTATTATTTTCTTCCCTGTGCTTTCCAACACTGCATTTTGAAAGGGTTGATGGAAGCTGTGACTCTTGCAGCCTCACCGCAGTCTTCATTAAGCTGGGATTTTGGTCACCTTGTGACCTTCAGAATCAAAGGAAGAATATCCTCTTTCTTCCTCTCTGCAGGTACAAGTTAATAGCAGTAAATAGGTGTTCGCTAATGCACATGAAACATGTGATCAGTTGGCCAGATTTCAGCTTTTTGTTGAACATTAGCTCTTGGACAAAATATTAACCTATCCTGTAGGTTTATTTTCTGTTTTGTTTACACTTATTTGAAAGAGCTATGCCCTGTTTGTCCCAGGGTGGTATTATATTTGCAAGTAGGTCAGCGTACTTGCTTTTGAGATGTCAGCTTGAAACTGTTTTTCAAGGGCTAAAAAACATAGGAGGGTCAGAAAGACTTTTGCTTTGCCTATATCATTTATTTATTTATTTATTTATAGAAATTCTTAGCCTGTATTCAAGAATAGAGCACCAGTAACATTTTAGTTGTGTTCTGAAAGTCGGCACTGATTGCCTGCTGCTAACCATAAGCCACTCGTGGATTTGAAGCTTGTGTGTTGCATAATGCCAGCAAATGCATTTGAGATTACAAAATGGTCTCTTTGCTCTAAGAAGAGATTGCTGTGATTTGTTAGTGAGGCAGTGTTAAAGTACACATGGGGTATCTGTGACATCAGTATCTTAAAACCACAAGCAGTTTTTTTTGTAGTTGAGCGAGCTCTGGCACTGCTGGTGCTTCATTGCATGGGAGTGAATGAGTGCAGTCTCCAAACTGGGTACAGTTTTTTCTGTTCCAGTCAGTCAAAGGTGTATGTATTCCTTTAATTTCTGTGTGTTGTCCTTTGCACTTCTTGCACTTCTTTATTGTAATGGGCAAGATTTTCTGTTCATCTCAAGAGCAGCACAGTGTTTTTGGAGTTGCCTCCTTGCACTCTTTGCAGCTAGAAGCAGTGTTGGTTATAGCCTGCTTGCTTGGAGTTGATGCTGTCTAGAGCTCTCCTGGCTCTTTTGAATTATGACTTACCAGCCATCCTGTGGTAACCCTTACCCTTCTGTGCATAAGAGGGAAAAGGGGTTTGTTTGTTTGTTTCTGTTACTTGCTACTGTTACTTACTGTGGTGACTTTGTCAGAATTTTTTCAACAGTTGAATTCTTTGGAATAAATAATATTTGGAAATAGTTACCACAAAACTACTTGGAGGGTGAATTAACATACTGTTGATGCTGGGGAATGCATCTCTGCTCACAGAATGTAATTTTTTTTTTCAGAGGCTAAGCAGAAGGTCTTTCTTTTGAGTTTTCTAACTGTACAAATGAGGTATACTGAGAGTAACCTTCTCACTTAAGTGTACCTTTTATGGTATCTCAGAAAGATACCATCTTAGTGAGTAGCTTGCAGTTTGAATTGAATTGTCTAAACTTGCCTTCTAGCTTCAGCCATTTGTATGGGATGAGACTGTAAATAAACCAGTGCTTATTCATGAACATAAATCATAGATAACTGTAAAAGCCTCTTTAAATAGATTTTCTTCAAAAACACAAAGCTTGGTGTCTATATAAAAGCTTCTGATAATCCTAGTTAATAACTCTTCCCAAAAAATCTTGTACCAAGACAACAGCAAGTGGTACATGTACGAATACTATGTTAGTTAATATCAGCATTAAACCCTATAAACTGGTGAAGTAAAAACCCTGTTGTCTAATGTCATTGGTCCACAATGAAATTTTAAATCCACAGAAAGTATTTTAACCCACCTGAAAATGCTGGGGAGCAGGAGAGACCCTAAGGAGGGATGTGAATGATATTGATAGATATCTGCTTGTTGCTTTGTGTGCACAAATGTGAGTGTTGGTTTTGAAGTCAGCTTTATGGACAGCTCTGTAAGCTAGTATGGTGTGACAAAAACCTAGTAAGTTCTTTGAGAAGCTATGGAGGCCCCTGCATAAAGATCCAAGTAAAGAAAAATAGGCTGGAAATAACTGTGATGATTTGATGAATGCATGATTTGGATGAAACAGGCTTAAAATGCTTGAAAAACTGATCATAGGTCATGTGATAGATTGCCTTTTGTTCTTTGTTTCTCTCTTTTTTTTTTTCTTTTGCATCTTTGTCTTTTGCATCAGCCAGGAGGGGAAAAAGGATTTCGCGTGTTTTGGCAGAGTCTTCTCCAAAATGATGCAGTGTTGTAGAGAAATAAGGGAACAGAAGCTGGGAGCAGGACATCCTTGCTGCAGATTGCTACTCTATGAGTTGAAAAATTTCTCTATCAAACATTTGTATTATATATTTCAACTATTATTATGCACTCCTCAGTTGTTACATTTACAGCCTCCTAACTTTTGTCAGGGGGCTGCAAAAGTGACAGCTGAGCAGTGCATGCTACCATCTTGTCACCTTAGTAAAGGCAAGTTGAGTCTGGTAGATCTTTCCAGTGAGTGTTAAGCGTTTGGGATAGGCATGTAGATTAAGCTATGGTTTCAAACAAAATCTGTTATGATCTGACTTTATTTAAAAAAATAAAAACCACTGTGCAGAGGCTGATGTTTAGAAAAATGTCCTTAGAAAAATTAGAAAAGACATTTTTCTAAGTGTCTCTGGGTCGGGGGAGGGGGTGTCTAGAGCCCTTGACTTTCAAATCCCACTGCATTCACACCAGTTGCCTGTTGGGAGCATACAGGCTCAGTAGTGTGTTGAATGCAAAAAGCAGTGTTTTGGTAAGTATGCAACAAAAGCAGACTTTAGTTGAGTTGGTACCAGAAGGTGAAAGTAAGTGCCTTTGAGAAAAACTTCAAATTTGGAGATCTGTCCGAATGTTTACCTTCTGTGAGATGCCTGGAAAGCATTAGTTCTCACGGATGTGCTGTAGGGAAGGTTTGCCAGTTCCTAATGGCAATAAACAAAGAAAATGAAAGTTTACAGGTTGCCTTGGCCAATGTTGCCTTACTGCCACTGGAGAGGAGGTGATCATGTTCCCTTCCCCTCTTGCTCATGATCTTCTGCCATTTCACATTGTGCCAACTGAACTGCCTGTCAGATCTAAGTTTATTGCATTTGCTTCCTTAGCAGAACACTAACCCAGGAAAACAAATGCGTTAATTAACACAAGCTGAACTCATTAAGGACCATACATGACACAAAAGGAGGAGAAGGAGGGAGTGCCATGAAGCTGCTGGGAGGAAGTGGAGGAAGAAAGCAGAGCAAGGGCTGATGAAGAGAGTGGGATGTCTGTCCCGTTCTTGGCAGTAACAACCTATTAAATCATCTTGACTGTTGTATAACTTCACTCTAAGTCTTCAGGTTGAATAATAAAAGCTTAAAATAAGATAAGGAAATAATTATTTAAACTGCTTCCCAAGATTATAAAATTTTGAATTCTGTTTTATGAGAAAAGTGACTAGATTGGGGTGGGGAAGGGAGGCAAGACAGTGACAACAGAGAGAGAATGGAGACTGTTTTTTTTCTGTGGACTCAAAGGATGTAGTGAGAAACCGTATATGCAAAATTCGAGACCACTAGTTGTGGCGTTGTGAGATGAAGTTGACCTTGGGCTGCCTCACCTATGTACATGTCATGTCTCAGTCATGCATCCTTGAACCTTCTCTGCCTCTGCATATGGCTTGCTGGTGGGGTTGTCTGCTGTATATTACATGTTTCTTCATTTCACTTTCTGTCTAGTAAACATTTCATTTAGACTTTGGTACAAGTTTCTATTTAGTTGCCAAAGTTCCTGCTTCAAAGCAATGGATTTGAAACTATTAGGAGACAGAAGAGGGTTTTCAGTGATCAAGGAAGACAGTGGAATTGTAGAGTTCTGTAAATATTTCCAGTTCATTATAGATTATTTGTTGTTTGGTTTTTGATTTTGTTAATTTTGTTTTGTTGGGTTTTTTCGGTTGTTTATTTTACTTTTTTTTTCTTGG
>VXBU01014337.1:763815-919211 GCA_013400315.1 Bombycilla garrulus | reverse complement strand
TTTTTTTTTTTTTTGTGGTGGTGTTGGGCTAAATACTGTTATCTTCTCAGGACCTTATCTTTGCTGTCAGTGAAGTGGTTCTGTCAGGAGGTGAACATGAATTCACAGGCTATGAGTCTTGAGCCCTTTCAAAATTTTAGGCAGATGAAGGAAACCAAAAAATGCTGAACTGCATGTATTTTATTTAATTTTATTTGGCAAGGCTCGAAGCAGGATGGCATCAGCTCTTCTGTGCTTCTTCTGAAGTATGTGTCTGTTTTGGCTTTCAGAAGCCTGAATTGCCGTTGCCAAGATTCTTCACTTTCTGGCAAAAGTACAATGGCAAATGGCTTCCTTTACAAGGTGTAATATTTAGACTAACAGCTTTGCAATTAAGAATGGCAAAAGAGAATTATATTCCCTTTTTTTATAAGACCAGATTTTTTAGTATGGTTTCGTGGGAGTGTTTGGACGTAACTGAAGTGCTTTTGATTGATGATTTATATTTTGAACAGTGCTTTTCATTTCAGTGAGCAACATTCACTTGAAATTTTAGCTAGAACAATGCTTTGTTTTCAAAGATGTTCAAAGTATTCTTCTAGTTAGGCAGTTGCTCCATATCATAGACTTGCAAATGCCTTTTGGGTACATATATGTAACAAAATGGGTGTGAAGATACCAATTCCTGCAAGGGAAATGGGGAGAAGTTGGGAAGGCTGCAGGTATTCTTAAATATTACCTGCTGCTAATCTCAGTAGGCCATCAGGGTGTTGACGATCATGTCATTAAGTCTTTTGCGGTTGGAGAGGGATTCAATTCTGGAGTGTTTGGGGATATGTTTTGGAGGAAAAATACTTCTTTGAAGGAGAACTAGGCTTGTATTATTTTTCAGCATGGGCAGACTTTGGGTGTGAGGAGGGACATTCAGAACTGGGGAGAGAAGCAAGTGTGTGTTTGAGAGAAAGTGGTCCGTAAAATGCTTGAAGTGATGAATCCAGTCCTGCTGACCAAGTGATCCCTTAGGGAGGGTGGGGGGCATTCTCAGTGTTGTAAATTGACACAGTCTCTACCTGAAGCTATCACTAAAAGAGAAGATGCTTCAGAATTCCTTCCATATACTGATTGCAGAAGCTATGATTAAATCTGATGGCAAACTTGTGTGCTGCCAAGGGTGTTTTAGTCTCCTTGGTCCAGCCAGCTCAGGAATCTGATGGCACTTTCTTTTCATCCCACATAGTTATTCAAGCTTCATTTTCGTGAGAAATTGTCTGGATCTTGCATGCAAAAGCACATCTGGGTCCTGCCGTTTCAGTGCAGCTGGGGACATTGCTAGCTGTCAGGTCTTTCAGCTATGGAAAATTCACTGGCATGCCTCCTGGTGCTTGTATCCAACTTTAATTCCTTTGTAACTATGGCGATAGAAGTAGACTGGTAAGAAAGTGGCGGAGTATGGGTAGTCATGCCTGTGTTGCAGAGGGTTGCTGGGTTTATCCACTTAAGTGCCTCACCTCATCTTGTAAACCTGCTTCGATGATACAGATAAACACCTCTGTGTGTGTGTGTATATTTACACATATGTCTGCAGGAAAAAAAAACAGAACACTTTCCTAGTGGATATGAAGTAGTGGGAAGCCTACAGCCAGGAGAACAGACAGTTGAAGTCTTGGAGATTGCTCGTTGTGTAGTCTGAGAAGAGAGGATCTTTTTTCTCCCTGGGTCTTCAAGATGTTAAATTTTAGAGTCCAGTAGACTTAACTCAGACAGTCCTGAAGGTAAGTTAGGGGAGAATATAGTACTGATTCGGTTTTAAGACCTTGTTCTAGTTTCTTAGCAAAATCCAGGTTTGGTCTGCTAAACCTTATTCAGTATTATGGGGAGAAATGGATTTGTGATACTTAGTGTCTGAGGGAGTAAAAGATATACATTAAAGGGAGGTAAAGGTTTTTAACTTGCATGTAAAACATAAGATCTTAGATAAAGGTCTTCGGGTCAAAATTAAGGCTATATTGAAGCTTTTTCCCTTTCCCTTTTTCACAATAGTTCAGCTATAGAAAGCAGAACATTATAGAAGAAAAATTATTAAGTACTTAAAAGGGTATAACATTCAACAAATTTGTTAAGTTACCTTTCATAAAAGAACATAAATCCAGTTTTCAAGAGCTCTGGAGCTTGTCTTGCAACTCTGCCAGGTTAAAATCCTTTTCTTTTTTTTTCCTCCTCCTGTTCCTAACTAATCTGCAAGCAATTGCATTTTAAAAATTATTTTTCTCTTGAATTTTAAGACTTTGACAGATGGCACATGTAGAACCTGGAAAACTTCCTGAATTGGCAGAGTGACCATACCCCTGCCATTTTCCTACCACAGTATCTGTAGGTGCGTAGGCTGTGTCTGCTTCCAGAGTGCTGGGCGAGATACGGTTTCCTCTGCTGGGAATGTGCAGATAGCAAGTGATAAATCAGAAAAACATACCTGGTGATGGGCCTAATTTGCAGTTAATAGACAACTTAATCTATTGGCTATCTGAGTAATTTGATTGTGACTTAAACAACCCATTCAGAGCATTGAGTATCTCCAGGGTGAATACCTGCAGTGTTTTCCATGCAGGATTAATATCAATCTTTTAGATGGTGTGAGTTTGTTTAGCACTTTTGAGAGGCTGAGATGTCAAAGGTATACCTCACAATGATCCATTCTTTCTTCTGGAGAATGTCATACCAAAAATTAGTCTTGTGACCTTTGAGACATGGTTTATCAGGACTGTCCTTCTTTCAGGGCCTCTGCCCAAGGCAGGGCTCTGAAGCCAATAAAAGCACATGAAATTGCTGGGTTCTGAATGTGCACAGGCTTTGTCTTGCTCGGTGCTGCATGACAGTTGTTCTCACCACTGTATGTCCTGAGTTATGTAACAGTGCTTGACTACATAGCTTGTTTCCTATTTACAATCCTTTGTAAAATCTAAGGCATTTTAGGAAAAGGGCAGTAACTTGGCACTTGAATACTTCTTTGCAATTTGTGCTGTGTAAATTGTGTGGAAAGAACATGTATGTTTGTGTGCAGCTACAGTCTCTGATGAGAAGTGACATGCCAAATGTCATGTTTAAAGACAACAGCACAGGAAAAAACGATCTATTTTTCTTTTTAAGTTCTAATGTTTATCTGCTGAACAAGTGAATTGATGTAGAGATCTGTCCCTATGAAATTTATTACTTATTGATGTGGTACAAAGGGCATTAGGTCTTAAAGGTGAGCAAAGGCTTTTCATATTCCTGGGGTAGAACTAGGTTGATAAACTGTTTTTAGACAGACAAAAGAGATGAGATCTTAAATCAGTGTTAATGTGTGACTGACCAGGAATGATACCATCTAGAGATTGTTTTCCTCTGTTTCTGCAGCGTTAACAAATGAATACTCAAGAATGTAGCAGGGAAGCAAATGGTTCTTGATAAGTTATGCAGTCTTGACTCCAACTATTGTTTGAGGTAATTTATGATCTTCCACTGGTGTAATGGGGCTGTGGTATAAACTGCAGCACACCCTAGAGTAGACAAATTGGTCTGGTATTGTTTAGGAACATATTTAATCTGTCTTGCTGTAAGTGAACTGGAGCTTTTTGCTGAAATGTCAGAAAACCAGTATTTTGAAATTCAGTCCTAAATGACCTACCATTAAATTTTCAGCGGTTGTGCTTTTTCCCGATGTCTAAATACTGAAGTGATAATAAACTTAAAACTGTTGCAGTGTAAAGCTCAATTCTTTTCCTTTACCCCTTTATGTAAACTTCCTTCAGTCTTGGTGGGTTTGGAGGCTAATAACACAGTTCTCTTTATTCTTGATGCATTTTACCAACTTCATAACAGCTGTTTCGATGGCTTGCTTAATTATTATGTAGATGTGCTTATGAGAAAGAAAAGATGGTACTCCCCCCAAGTGAAAAGATTTTTAAGAGCTTTTCTTGAATCTGTGCTTAATTCTCCTGGAACAAACTGGGTGATTAAAGTGAAATCTTCAGATCGGTCTTTAAAACTGACTGCAGACTTCTGGGTGTGGAGTAGTTAGAAAGGCTGTAGACCACTGTTTATATGTTAAAGACTAGCAATAGTGCAAGTTGAGTAGCATGCCTACAGAGTTAGATGCTTGATGTGGTCTCCACCCCAATCCTGTAAGATTTCGTTGTTTGTTTTTTTCCATAGTATTTACTTACCTAGAATAAACAACTGAACTTGTGCATATTTGGTTAAGTGGGTTTTCAGACTTGCTATTGCCAAAACCTGTTTCCTTGCAGAGTAATTGGCTGTATGAATTGATCACTGCAGAAGCTCAGTAAAGAAGTTCCCAGGAGTTTGTCTGCCTTACTGACAGAGGAGGAGGCTGCCGTACTTCAGCCAAACTCATCCTGGAACTGACTAAAATAAAGCTTCCTTGATGAGTGCATGGTTTGTGGACCGTAGGCAGGAAGTCATCCAGGAACAGTTTGTCCAAGATGTTTTTTAACCTTGTCCCTCACTTAACTGTCCCATAAATTTTGCTCACAGCTATGGTTTGGTGGCAGTTTGTGCTTACCAGAGAGCAGTGGGTAGCCTGTTTACAGCTCAGGCTTTTGTTTTGAACACATAATTGTTAATTAACAGTGAGCCAGACAGGAGCTTGCTTGTGGTGGAAGTAAAAGTTCTGACTGTGCTTTGCAGCCTGCTCTCTTCCCCAGTCATGCCTTTTTCATTTACTTGGAGGTGGCATTGCTTGTCTTACACTGCAGGGATGTGTCCACCACTGAATGCTGGAGCAGCAAATAGTGCTTTATATATTTATTTAGGTTTATTTTTGTTTTCTTTGTTATGAGGTGGTTATAATAACTTTCTTGACATTGTCTTGCCTTATTTTTAGTTCTTTAACCATACGTACCTCTAAATGTTTGCAGATTTCTTTTGAAGCTCTGTTTGATCACAAAGTGATGCTTTAAAGAAAACACAACTCACCTTGCAAATTTGCTGCTAATAATCACTCAGAAGAGCAAGTGCAAGACTTGAATGAATTTGTATGTGGCACTCTGTTTGATATATTGTGTGAGAATAAAACCACGGGGGGGAAAAGGCAGGCAGGAAAGGGTAAAGGTTAGAAGTCATGTAGCCAGGCATTGAAGGCTGCTGCAGCATAATGTTCTTGGTGATCTTAAGTTGTTTTTTTTTTCCAACTTAAATTATTCTGTGATAAGGGACTGTCATCTTAACTCAGAGATTTCAGTGTTTTCTTTCCACAATTGAAAACATAGCCTCAGGTGGTGAGAACCAGTTTTCAAATGGCTAGGGTCTTGCTGTGAAGGGAGGCTTTCATTTTTGCCTAAACAGTGGAAATAAAGCAGGAGCCACACAGCCTGGGAATAGTTATGTTGGGTTTTTAAATGAAATATCAAATTGGATGTGTTTGCTAGGCTACAGGCAGCAAATGTGCGCATTTTCTACTTCAAGTTGATGCAAATCCTCATCATCTCATCTTGATCTTCTCGGTCTTCCTCCTCCAACTGTTTTCAATAATAAGTTGATGAAATGTCTTCAGTATGGTTTCTGACAGTTTGTTTGTACCCTGCAGGTCCTGGGAAGCAGTAGATGTAATTTGAAGAAAATTTGAAGGAACAAATGGCTTTAGCTGGCTGCCCAGACTCCTTTTTACATCTTCCTTATCGGATAGTAAGTTGTGAAATTGCATGTTTATGTCAGCTTGTAGCATCATATTGCTGTGTGCCAGTGATTGATTGTGCATTCAAACTTTTCATCAAACTGCTAATAGCTGTCTGACAATTCTCTGGGTTTTGCTAACATTTCGGAAACAGAGCCTCTGTTACCATCACCTATTCAAGGTCTGCTGCTGAAACTGAGTCATTAATATATACAAGTTAGATATTTTTCTTTAAAATAGCCATTTCCTATTTGGGAGAAGGCACTTGTTTCCAAAGAAAAGGTGGCAAGCTACAATACCAGTGAAATGCCCTGCACCAAAATGTATCAGTTTGCAGAATGCTATATTTGTAGGAACAAAGGCAGAGATTTTTACACTTGGTTAGATGCTATGCTTTTTGAGTCATTGTGCTGTATCTAAGCAGCCAATATGGCATATTACAAAGAGTATATTTTAAAAAACTGTTAGCTAAATTCAAAGGTACTCAACAAAAATGCATGTGGAAGTTCTCTTTTTTCCGTGGACACTTTTAGTTGGCATAATGCTTGCTTTATATTTTTTATGAAATTGTAAATTGCTGGTTTGCATATGATCTTTGCTTTGCACATTTTATCTTCTGTTTTTATAATATGATTACCACCCTGAGGATTCAGTTATAATTTTGGACCTTGCAGATACACAAAGAATTAAACAGTGTCATGTGACATTAAAACATTTTCCTTTTGTCCCAAGAGAAACATTGCTAGTAGTGATTACTACAGTCATGCTACTCATTTGGAAGAAAAGCAAAAAAACCAGATAAAAACAACAACAACTTTCCCAAAAAATCTCTTTAGGGTTAGGATTCATACATGTTGTGTAATATGTCAACTTACAGTTTTTTTTTCCCCAGCAGGAAATCTCTAATTAGTTAAAAGTCTAATGTTAGTATATTCTGATTTGTCAGCTGAATGTACCTGAAACTCTTTTCCCAATAGCAGGAAAAACATAACAGTTCTTTTATAGCTTGTTTTGAAGCTATAAAAATAAAGTGTACTTTGAAAAATTGGATGTGCTGAAAATCTGTTACTATACTTGGATCTATGAGTTTAAAAGAATATGTGAATAGATGTGCCTGGACTTCATAATTTTGATGCACTGTGAAATTATGCTTCCAATTCATTTAGAGCATCATCTGAGTCATGATGTGAAGCTGAGGGAAAGGAGAGCTATGTAAGAGAAACTTGACATTCTAGGCAGTCATTTTTAAGCTGCAAATTCTATGAGTGTCAATCTCTCTTGTGACAACAGTGTCTTTAGTGGTTCATGGGAAGTAAAAATGTGAATTTTCATTAGTACTTCCCTTTCTCTGACAAGCCCTATAGATAATCTGCTTTAGTCTGGGGAAGTCAGCAGACTAGAAGTATCAGAACAACATGGGGTGACCTAAGATGGTGGGAAAGTGACTCAGTTATTTTTGGTCAAAGCTTACTGTGTATTAGCTACCTTAAGTGCTTATAACCAGTTTGAAGACTAGCTGTGGAAGCCCATTCACAACTACTGTGCCTTCTGTCAGAACTGAAGTTTGCATTAAAAAAACCCTGAACATCTGTTTTTCCACCCCTACTAAATCTGACTTAGGAGCTTTCATCAACTTGTCTTTCAAATTTGGCTGCAGTGAAAGCATTTTGTTAGTAAAGGGCTGAAAGAAGGTTGAACTAAATATGCTCCAGATTAGAGTGTAAAGAAGTATTCTGTTTTTTCAGCCCATTTTCTTACTTAATGTGAATGAAAAGCTATGAAGGACACAGCTCCAGAGAACCCAAGGTTGGGACCTTAATGCTGTAAATTCAGTATTAGAATAAATTGACACATTGGAGGTTGGGATTATATTCAAGGCAAGAAAAATGAGAACCTGGACAAGTGAGAATATATTTTAGAATGTCTTGCTGCCAATCCACCTTTTCTCATTTTTTAAAATGTTTTTGGAGTAATGTGCAAGGTATAGATCTCTGACTTTCTTACTGGGCTGTTTGTTTGCAAGATTATCTGCTTTTAGAACCTTCAAGGTCTTGTTTAAGAGCTTTCTTCTTATTTTTCTTTAACTTTTTCAGGAGTTAGCGTGTAAATCAGTCACACTGCGTGCATTCTCCTAGAAACAATCTCTAGCGCTGTAGAAAAAAAAAATCAATACTATCTTTCAGTGGCTTTCAGGAGTCCTTTCCAAATTCTTGAACTCTTCAATAAAAATCCGGCAGTGAGAATTGGCAGTATTTGTCTTCTGTTCCTGGAAATTCAGAACATAGTCCCAGAATTTCTCAGAAAAAAACGAGATGATTTACTGTGTTTCCGTTCTTTTGCAATCTGTAGTCACAACAGTATTTATGTGCAGTGACTTGAACTCTTGGGGAATATTTGGTTCTTTAACCCTTTGCTTTAATTGTACAAGTCTCAGTGACATAAATAACAAAAAAGATGTTTGTTTTTTTTTTCTCCGTTTATGCTCATAAAATTTTGGGCATACAGGAATATTCTGTTCATCTTCTGCCTTCTGTTTGTTTTCTCATTACCACGATGCAGGTATGACTTCAGTAATGATTAATATAGTTTGGTTTTAGTGAGCTGAATTCTTTTTTGAGAAAGAACTTGTAACTTGCTATGAAACAGACTACAAGCACTTGGCCACAAAGTAGGGAGAAAATGGAAATTGCTTTCTCTTATGCACAGAGCTGCGGATTTCAGGATTGCTAATAATCCTCTTGATCAGATAAGAGTCCAGAATATTGCACATCATACTTGAGAAGCTTTGTGCACTTCAAAAGTAGGAATTAAATACATAAGAGAATTAATCAGGCTAGCTACTGTAATGAAAGCCTCTTTCAGTGATGTCAGATTTGTGGATGTGAAGGTGATTTGCTGCCAACACTGGAACTGCAATAGCAGTATTGCTCTGCCTTCATCTGGAGCAGCAGTTAGGCAGAGGTTCTGCAGGTGTTAGTATGGCAGATTTGATCCTTGTTTTCAATAAAATGATACAATAAGTTAGAAGACACCTTTGGAGGTCACCTGATCCAAGTCCATGGCATATTGTTTTCCTAGAGTGCTTCATCTTAGTGTGGGTGGTTTTTTGGGAAACTTGCTCTTTTTATTTTCAGGGGTGGCTTGCTTAGATTGGGCAGTTAGAGAGGAGAAAGTTTCTCTTGTAATGAAAGGGGAGAAATAAACTCCTTTTGATTTGAATAAATTTCTAATTTAATTAGAGCATTACTTTTATGGATGCGATAATCCTCACCCTTCTGACATCCAGGTGCTTTTCTATATGACTCGGTCATTTCTGCCACTTTGGTATTGAGCAGTCTGTTATTTGGTGTTTTTATAGGTTTTCATGCCGCAGTCCATGTTTGTGTGCATAAAGTGTCTTTTATCATAAAAAAGGTGCATGAAAAACATTTGGTTGCAGAATTTGTCTCCAAGTTGGCTTGGAAAGGGGCTGTTGGAACCTATGTTTTGGCCCTCATTGTCTGCCTGACACTGTTTGAATATCTTCATTAGCTTGGCTGTTCACAGTTGTTTTTCGATTCTTTGGAGATGTTGCTTGCCAGTTGTGGTAAGATGCCAGGCCAAAATGGTTCTGGTCATTCCCCTCCTCAGCTGGGCATGGGGAAGGAAATATAATAAAAGGCTTATGGGATGAGATAAAGGCAGGGAGAAATCACTCACTGGGTACTATCACAGGCAAAACAGACTCAGCTAGGGGAAATTAGTTTAATTTATTACCAATGAAATCAGAGTAAAGTAGTGAGAAATAGAGCTAAATTTTAAAAACACACTCCCCCAGCCTGTCCTTCTTCCCTGGTTCTACTTCACTCTCAATTTTCTCTCGCTCCTCCCCTCCAGTGACACGGGGATGGGGAATGGGGATTGCAGTCAGTTCATTACATGCTGTCTCTGACAATCCTTCCTCCTCAGGGGCAGGACTACTCACACTCTTCCCTTGCTCCAGTATGGGGCCCTTCCCAGGGAGACAGTTCTCAATGAATTTCTCCAGTGTAGGTCCTCCCCACATGAGTATGGGTCCCTTCCATGGGGTGCAGTCCTTCTGGAACAGGCTGCTGTGCCTTGGGAGAGGGTCACAAGGCATAACCTGCTCCAGTGTGAGCTCTTCTCTCCATGGGTGCACAGGTCCTGCCAGCAGCCTGCTCCAGCATGGGCTTCCCCCTGTGTCACAGCCTCGTTTGTGCATCTACATGCTCTGGCACAGGGCCCTGGATGGGCTGCAGGTGGATCTGTCTCCCCTCCACGGGCTGCAGGGTCACAGCTGCTTTGCCGTGGTCTGCACCACAGGCTGCAGGGAAACCTCAGCTCCAGCTCCTAGAGCACCTCCCCCTCCTTCTTCGCTGACCCTGGTTTCTGAGGAGCTGTTTGTCTCACATATTCCCACTCCTCTCTTCATCTGCTATTTGGCATGGTTTAGGAATGGTACTCCTTGATTTAGTTCTCTCAGTGGGACTCCCCAAACCACACTGTTGCTGGGTCACACCCCTCAGCCCCCTACCACTGGGGATGGCCAGAGAGGAGCATCTGAGGCACAGAGGCAAAGATTAAGATGAGAACAATTTACTGGGAGCAGCCGTGAGATACGAAAAGGAACAGTAACGGCAGCAATAATGACAATAGAAGTGTTTCTTAGAGAGTGGTTTCACATGCAAAATGCTCATGGAACCTGACCAGTGCCAGGCTTGCTCATTAGGAAGGAGCCTCTTCTCTGCAGAGTCCTCCTTTTTCCACCCTGGGCAATGAGGTGAGGTGGTATAGGATAACCTAGCAATGTCCCAGCAATGCCACCTCCCAGCTACTGCTAACCTTAACCCTGTCTTGGTCAGAGCCTGGACACAGTTGAACAGATTTTTTTTTTTTTCTTTTTAACCCACAGAAGCCATCCCTGTCCCTCCCCCCACTGCCAAAGCCTTCTCAGATAAACCCAATTCATGATTTTCAGGATTCAAAACAAATGGTGGCTTAATTTACTCTTATTAGGCTTAAAGGTACAAGGATTCTGCTTGCATAAAATTAATCCCAGAGTTTGGGCTTTTTACCCTAAGAGAACAATATGGAAGGACCAGAGTGTGCAAACAGGCTTTCAGTCCTTGGGCATAGCTGAGTGAAAATATACCAGATGCATTATTACATTTCATCATTTTTCTACATATTGCATAAAGAGAAGCTGAAATGTTGCTACTGCCAATGCAGAAAGTCATCAGATTTGTGAAATATGGTGTCAGTCAACAGATCTTTTATTGACGATACTCTTGTTTTAACAGTTTACATGTATGTGGTGTAGAGGGTTGATGGACTGGAGCAGGCAAAGTACAAAGCAGCGTGAACATTAGTGAATGTTTTTACAAGACATGTTGCCTCCAATATGAAGTTACGAAATCTGTCTCCCTGAGTGCAGACTGCAAATGTTTCTTACAGATAGAGTTGATGCTGCTTGTTAGTTTTCATTGAAGACCAACTGAAGCTAGATTTCTAGCCTTTATTTTTCTTGGAAAGAAATATGTTCAAAAATTGTCCCAAAACCAGTTGTTTTCATTAACATTGAAATAGAAGTGTGGTGCTTACCTCCTAAAGAGGAGTGGAAGTGTACTTGCCACCATTATGATATATCATCAGAATGCCTTATATGAAGCAAAATAACATCAAAGAAATTTGTAGCTTGCACTAAGCTTATATACAATTGATTATGGTTTCCCTTCTTACAAGAAATGGCCATCAATTTTTTCTTTATTGGGTTTTGATGTACCAGTTTACCTTTCTACATTTCTATAGTCATGGGTATGTACCTTACTGTTTGCACTTTTGCTTTTGTATTCGAATTTACAGGAGTTGGTTGGCAAAACATGAAGTCTTTTTTTGAAGGTGAATGCAAGCAAGAAATTTCCAGTAGCTCAGTTCATTTTCCATTTATGTGAGCTTTTTCAACCCATTGAGACCACTTTAGTGGTCAGTCATACCGTTTGCTACTTGCATTACTACTGCTATTGGTCAGGAAGCAACATTGATGTTGCAAATCCAGTGAGGAAATAAAGTAAAGAAGTTCAGTTTTGCATCTTCCTGTTAATGACTTCATGCTTAAACAGTAGACTGACTCTGTCCTTAAATGCAGGCAGTCTCTTGATTTAGCTCTGGTTTGTTGCTTTTATATGTGAGAGAATGTTGAGGGGGGATCTTAGGAATGTATGTAAATACCTGAAACATTGTAAAGAGAATGGAGCCAGGCTCTCTTCCCTGGTGACCAGAGCCAATGGTCTGATCTGAAACACAGGAGGTTCTTTCTAGGAATTGGGCCACGGTCTTACACTGTGAGAGTGACTGAGCACTGGGAGAGGTTGCCTAGGAGAGGTGGTGAAATCACCATCCTTAGGAGATCATCCAAAGCCATGAGACATGAACTCAGGCAAGTGGCTGTAGGTCGCCCTGCCTGAGCAGAGGATTGGATCAGAAGACATCCAGAGGTCTCTTCCAGCCCCAGTCATTCAGTGACAGTGTGAAAATCAAAAGCAGTGGGTCTCTTTTAGATTCTGATTTCTATGCAACTTTTAAGATGATACTTCCGGACTGAAAACATACCCACGTTGATAAGAACAGACTATTTTCTGCTGTTCGCTCACTAAATTTCTTGAGAACATTTTGAAGCAATGGTAACAATCAGTTTAGCAGACTATGGCACCAAACAAAATCCGGAATATTTTTTCATGAGTTGGATCTTTTCCAAATGAGTAAATATTTAACAAGCTGTTTACAACTGGTTATTTTGGAGAAGTACCAGTATGAGTTTTTGCATGTTAGTAACAGCTCTAATTTAACAGAAGAGAGTTGATGTACGAGTCCTAAGACAGCTTCACACTTCAAAGCCTCCATAAATATAAGAAGATAGAAACCTGAAATACAAAGGAATGGAAGCATTTTTGTTTTTTTTAAACTGCATTGATTATAGCGAACTGTAATTACATTAGTGATAGTTGTTGGGGGGAGGGTGGCGCGTGCTTTTTGATGAACTTTCCTCCTACAGATGTTCTGTGCTCTACATATGAGTAAATAGTAACCAGTGGAGATTTGTTTTGTTTTTTAAGAGGAAGATAAAATTGCTGTGTATTTGGAGCTGTCACTTTTCAAGAAAGCACTGTGTGTCAGATAATTCTTTGTGTTGTTGTCCATGCCAGTTGGCTCAGCGAGATCTTTTCTATCCTTGGAAAAGACCTGTGATATAATGTTGCCTTATATTTAAGTATTTCCAAGAAATATATCTAGATACAGACCTTGTGTAAAGTTATGCCCAGTACATTTTCTTGCCTTACATTGTCTAAAGAGAATCTCTTTGATCAAAGGAAGGACAATATTTCATAAGCACTTACGTTATTTTTTTTAACTTTAAAAAAAAAGGGAGGAAAAAACTCCTCCAAACTACCACCC
Source organism: Bombycilla garrulus (assembly GCA_013400315.1). NCBI lineage: Eukaryota > Metazoa > Chordata > Aves > Passeriformes > Bombycillidae > Bombycilla > Bombycilla garrulus. Next base: position 906,109 of record VXBU01014337.1, on the reverse strand, counting down.
CAAATCCTGTGATTCTGCATGAAGCTGTTGCTGTGATCAAATCTGAGAAGAGAATTTTCCTGTTTCTAGAAAGAAACTATGGGTACAGTTTCCAGGCTTTATTGCTCATGTGATTCCTCATGGCAGAGATCTCCTTGTTTCTAGACTTGCAGACTTTCTACTTGAAACTGAAGCTGCTGATTCAAAGAAGAGTGGAGAGCCTGAACTCACTGTGGCCTTGGTGTGGTGAAGGTGCCATTTACTCTGTAAAGCTAGGGATAAATATATCAGGTCCACCTAGTACTAGCTATGACTGAAAGCAGTCTTTACCTGCTCTTTTTGCATCTCCTAAGAACTTACATTTCCATTACTTAATATAATGTAATTTGAAGTGGTCTTTTTAAAAAGTTATTCCTAAGTTCCCACAAAACCCTGCCACTTTTCAAGGTGTATCTTTCATTCCTAATGTTGCAGGTATGTTCCCTTCGTGGAGAGGTGGAATCGAAAGTGCTGCACAAAGCAAGGACTTAGTTCTTGTACAGCTGACTTTGCTTTCTCAGGATGGAATTTTACCAAATTGATCCGTTTTCAGGAATCCTTCATGAACAAAGGGCCAGATTATTGGTATTAATGGCCTTTTATGCTAGATAGTATTGATATTTTAATCTGGGGCTTTAAGATACAGTGTTTTTATTTCTGCTTTTGAAAGAACAGTGAGCAATCAAAGGTGGAACACAAATGCCCAGCAAAGCTCTCAGGCTTTACTGCTATTTTAAGATAGCTTTGGCCTGTCTACTGGTATGACCAGTGTGCATATTTGAAATTCTAGCCTCTACAGTGAAAAGACAAGTCCTCGGAAACAGCCCGTGGTTTTGGAGCATGCTGGTCCTTTGCAAGCTGAATGTTAAACAATGACTTAAGACTCTGCTGCACACTGGCTGTAGCTCTTGATGTCTTATGCATTGGCTCCATTTTTTGACATAATTTTGGCAAATGGGGGAGCCTGGCAATCCTTCATGCTAGAGGCCTTAGCTCTAATAAAGCACTTTAGTTATTAGCACAAGTAAATAGTTGTCCATTTGTGCTTCATTAATGCATATTAGTCATACAGTAAATACTGTCATGCTGGCAAGTTCCCCAGAATAGTGAATACTTCTGTACAGTTCAGGAGGGGGTTTCTGACAAAGTGGTGTTGGCACCTTTCTTGAAGAAGTTCTTGAAACTATTACTGTAGGAGAGTGACAGGCCATTATTTCGGCTCACATGAGATTTGTAGAATTGATACTTCAGTGGAGGCAAAGAAGTATTTTTGATTAATTTTATGCTGTTGCAGTAGGTTCTTCTCAAGTATTCAGCTGACTTTTCTACAGCCTTCAACTATATCAAGGCAGGTTGCTTTGGGCTGTGGGGAATACATATGAAGTGCCTGCGATGCTAATGAAAATAGATGTTCCAAAAATCCCGTATGATTGTCCACTACTGTAAAATTTCAACTATGTATTTGAAGAAACCTAGTATGTGGAGCTAGTTGAAGTCAGAAGGCAGCACAATGACCTATGATACATGTGTTTTGTTTTCTTGAGTGATAAGACCCTTGGTATAAATGGTATAAAATTGCAAACAAGTATGACTTGTTCTTAGGAACAGCCAGTGTAGATCTACAAATTGCTTTTTTTTGTCCTTTGAGTTCCTGGCAGTAACTTCGTGAAGGACTTGCTCTATACTCTTGCTAGCTTGTCAAGGCTGACCAGCTTCTGGTTCCTCATAGTCATCTTCACCTGTTTTGAAGAGAAATGTGTTTTCTGCCTCTGCAGTCACCAGGATGATCCTCTGATTAGTGACTTACTCTTCTGAAGAGAGAGTGTCCTCCTTGCTAGTGTCATAGTGTCCTTAGCATCTTCTGATGCATCCTATCTGCCCCTAGTTAGCTTATTTGATCCTTAACTTTCCTTTGCTGTGAGTAATGATTCAATCCTCCAGATGCTGACACTGTGCTCAAAGAACTGGGTGACATGAGGAAGAACTAGGGAAAACAGGAAAAAAAATCCTTGGTCTTTTGTGTCCTTAGCTGCTGGATCCTGTGCACAACTGAGAACTAACTAAACTGATATCAGCCAACTTTTTGTCCTTACTTGCCTATATAACAATTCCTTGTTTTTCTTGGCATCCTTTGCTTGCTTCAGCTCTTCTGCATGTGCACAATCTCCGTGTTCTTTCTGCCTAACCTCTTCCTGCTTCAACTTTCTTTGCATTTCAACATTTAAGCTGAAGCAGGAGATGTCTGTCTATTCAGCTGGCTTTCTGCCATTCCCCTTGTGACTTTCTGCATGCCACAATGGATCACTCTTGGAGTTTGAGGAGGCTGTCCTGCAAGATCGTATTGATGCCCTGGGTACCTTGGTTCTTCAGAGAAGTCTGCCATGGGAACCTTGCACACAGATCCTTGAAGAGGCCAAAAATCTGCTTTCCCACAGTCCAGGACTATAATTCTGCTGGTAATCTTGCTCGCTTTGCTTACTCATTACCATCATCTCTGCTGCCATCAACCTCTTCCTCCCCAAATGGTTCTTCTTTTTCTATCAGTTGGCTTTGCCAGCTTGTTGGTCGTGGAGGAAGATGCTTCCCCAATTGGCTCACTGATCACATGTGAAGTTATATGCAACCCACTCCAGAAGTCTTTGTAGTGTCCAGTGCTGGCTCAGCTGGCATGGCACTGTTGGCTTGTGAGTGGGTCAGAAACATGATTTAGCCGATTTGTGTCAGGTTTCTCTCCATCCCATGCACCTGGCTGCAAAAATGAACTCATTTGGTTTGAGGAAGACAGGTATTCTGAACATTAATCTTCTTAAAGATGGTGAGTGCTTCTTTTGGGGAGTCATATTGAGTTGGAAAATGAGAGACTTGGCAGTGTGACAGGAGCAAAGGAGAACCTGGAGGTGCTAGCCAGTTGTTCAGGTGTTTCCTGTCCCAGCACTGTCCTTTGTGGCTTCCCAGCCAGGCTGTTGGTACTCAGTCTCCTGTTATGGCACTCTCCTGGCTTCCCTGATGTTTACTCTCTCTCATAAAGCTTGAATCCAAGTGGACTGTCTGCCATGCTGCCTTCTCCAAAGGCCTACTGCTAGCCGTATTGCCCCAGGACTGTCCTTGGGGTGATGTTGGGAAGCTCCCCCTTGCTGGGTGGCCCTCAGATCTGACTGATGCTGCAGTCCTTTGGTCATGACTTCCTCTGGCTCCGAGTCATTTAGTGGGGAAGCACTAGAAGTGTCCTGGCCAGTTGTTCCCCTTTCCTCTCCGCTGTGGGCCCATTGCAGAGGAGATGCCTTCTGCATGCCTGGAGAGCATGGAGACAGTGCAGGTCAGGGAGCAAGGGCTGACAGAAGCCTCCAAATGCATGAACTGTTTTATTGATTGTCAAGGGTCGTGCCCAGACTGGCAAGGCTAACATCTCCCTTTCCTGCCTGCGGGTTTTCTCTGCTTCCATCTTTGGCAGCGACTTGACCTCCCAGGATTTCTTTGAGTGTTTATGTTCAGGCTGATGGAGAGTAGTGCCTGGGGGAGCTTGGGAGAAGATGTTCTAGCTCTCCTGGGAGGAGATCACAGGATCTTTCAGGAAGACATCTTGGCAGTGATGATGTCAGGAGACAGTTAACCTGTATTTGTGGCTAGTCCACTTCCACGGGCCATCATTCCTCATCACTTTCTGTGGGCTCTGGGTCTCCTGCCACCTGGTGAAGCCCTTTTGTTACTGCACAGTCTTTCTTTGTGCTCATACCCTGTTTCCCCTCTGCATATCATTCTTCTTTCAGAGCTCTTTCTTGGGCTCATTCTCCTTGGCCACACCACCATGACCTTTTGTCATGACCTCTTGGAAAGATTTCTGCGGAAGTTAATTCCAGGCTCATATGTAACACACATGTTGTATATATACATAAATAATCCATTTATTAAAGCAACTTAACATATTTACTCACCCACTCATGCCCACTCAAGTTAGGTGATTTTTTTTTTCCTTTTCGAATTCACCCTAAATGTTTTGTACTTGAAAGCATTTGTAAAGCCTGCTCTCTAAGGTAAATGTGAATTAAGACTTCAGAGGGCCTGTTTCTCTACTTCTGCCTTTATAGAAGTATATAAGGTAGTGTGTTGCAAAATTGATGGATAAAATTCCTTCCTATGTGTCTGCTGCTGAGTTTGCCATGATTCATGATTTCTGCATGAAATACCTTATTTTTTGCCATGATGTGAGTAAAAGGGCTAACTGAAGTGTGCTAAAGATGTTCTGGAAAAGGCATCTCTTGCAATCTTGTTTTTTCTGGAGTCCTTTATGTCCTCGGAATTATGACAAGATGCTGGCTGTTGAACATGAACTGTCTGTATGGTTAAGTCACAAACCGTAACTGCTATGCTGGATGAGAGCAAATTGGAAAAATAGTTTTCTGACAGCCCTGAAGATTAAAATACACCCAAACCCACAAGACCGGAAACTTCTCATCCATCAACTGTCCCAGCAGCATCTTCTGAAACAGGGTTATTGACACAGTAGCATGTATTATTATGATGTAAGATTACACACATGCTGTCAGTACTATGGTGTGCTAATGAGCTTCTAGGTACAATGTCACAGTTAATTTTCTAATTTTAGCTAAAGAAGTACTCTTCTGCTTATTTGTATCCAGAAGGTGGCCCATTCCTCTCACGCACAGCTTGATTCTGAAGCCTAGTTCAAAGTTTTTCCTCTTCTCCTCCTCATCCTGTGATTCCTTTTTTTTTCATCTCTGATTTGAGTTTAATCTCAGCAGGAAACTTTTCTGGTACCTTTTATTTCACAGACCTGTATTTTTGGGTTAGAAAGAGTAGCTCAAAGCTAGAGGAAGCAGTACAGTAAATACTGGTTGTGCTGTAAAATGTACCACCCTGAATTAATCACCATTCAGCTGAAGTGTGGTAGCTGCTCATGTGCAAGCTGCCAGCCCCTTGGATTGCAAACTAAACAAGTTACTTCCCCTCCCTAGTCTTCAGCAGTGATTTCACAGAAGAGAAAGAAAAGCCACTTCAGTACCGATTGAACAGCAGTTCATCTGATGGCATCCCATCCTTTCTTGGAGCAAACAGTAGAAATCCATTTACAGAGATGTTCTTGTGCTTGATAGAAGTAGTGTTTCAGTGTTGCTAAAGCCAGCATGATCAAACACTGCACATGTGGATTTATTACAGCTGTGGGATTTCTTGAACTTTTCTTCTGGCTGACCATCTTTGCAATCTCTGTTCAAAGCTCCTTGTTTGGAGACCTTTACCTGGGCAGGTCTTGTTTTGAGGTGGTTTGCCTGTTTTGTTTCATGTGCTGCTTTGGCAATGTTTGGCACACCAGACCTTCCTCCAATAGAGTACTGGTAGTTATGAAATCCTTTTGATCTGTTGAGGCTTTAAAGTAGCCTCAGAGGCTTCCTGAGGAATTAAAGCAGCTGCTGCTAACCATGTAGAAGTGCCTCAGTTTATGTTCTGATGTGCTGTGGATAACTTTTCTTGGATTTGTCCAGTAGGTGTTAAAAGAAGTGGGGAGGAGCTGTATAAAATGAATGGTCACTTGACACACTTACACTGTGAACAACTTTAAAACAGAACAAAACAAAAAGAAAACCTTCCAAGCATGAAGAGGTGATTGACGTGCTTGCTTTTAGTGTACCAGCTTCTGCAAAAACTGAAGATTTATACTTTGTATTGTGTTTTCTGGGACAGCGTGCAATTTTACATGTAATTTGTTACTATTTAAATGCAAATTGCTGATCTTTTGAAAGTTTTCCTCCTTCAGAGAATGTTAAGTCAATAAAGATTTTCTGATAAAGCCATCTTCTTAATGTAGGATAACTGGTAGAGCTACTTGCAATTAACTCCCTTTCCTCAAGGAAAGGAAAACATGGCAGCCACTACCCTGAGATGGGTAAATGCGAGTATATATTTTTATTGATACTGGGACAAGTGTAACAATGAAGCATATTTCATATGGTACCTAGGTTTTTGAAAATTAGAGAGAGATAGGTAAACTAGGCAGAGCACTGAGAGTTCTCAGGCTAAAAAGTACCTTTGAGATGCTTGGATTTTACTATAGTCAAACTTAAGTACTTCTTTTTCTAAGGAAAATGAAGATCAGAATCATTTAGGTTGGTAAAGACCTCTAAGATTATTGAGTCCAACCTTTGACAGATAACCACCCTGTCAACTAGACCATGGCATTAACTCCATGTCCAGTCATGAGCACCTCCAGGTATGGTGATTCCATCACCTTCTTGAGTAGTTTGTCCCAGTGTTTAACAGCCCTTTTTGTGAAGAAATTCCTCTTGGTGTCCAACCTGAACATCCTCTGGTGCAGCTTGAATTTACTGTGGGTACACCTGATACCCTCGTCCAGATCATTGGTAAAGACACTGAATAGCACTGGGCTTTATATTGAGTCCTCTCAATTTCTTTCATTTTGAGAAATTTTGGGTAAGACAGTGATGCTCTAAAATAGTCAGGATGGCTCCAGTTGTTGGTCTTATCTTAATTTTTGTTTTCTTTCAGCTGTTATGAATTGACAGTTTCTGTGTAGGTATTTCTGTAATGCAGGCTGCAGCATCATTTGTGTTAGAAATTTTGTCCAACCTTTGTGTGCTAACACTCGAGGGTGGCAACGTAATGAAGTCTGATAGAGCATCAGTGTGAGGATTTTTTTTTTTTTTTTTTTCTGGAAGTCTCTTTTGAACATCACTGTGAAAGGTGCAGTTATGTATGTGACTCTTAGAGCTGCCAGGTTAAATGAGATTCATACATGATTAAGGAAAGAAATGCAGATTCAGGCATGTTTTTCTATTGGTAATGATGTGGGGATTTTTTCTTGTTTTTGTTGGTTNTTTTTTTTTTGTTTTTTTACTGTTCTGAAGGCTTGCAAAGTAACCTATTACTGCTAAATATGCAGTACAAAACAACTATTTTAAGTACCCATATAGTGCAGACTGTTTCTTAGACTCCTACGTTTTTTTGCATAAACTACATTACTGATTTGCTCTGACTGTAACCCTGGTATTTGGTAAGGGGAGAACACAGCAGTCTCTTCCAATACAAGATCTGATGCTAGGTTATTAATCATGAATAATTACTGTGCCTTAGACTGGTGTCTGTGATTTCTGTGGGGTTTAAGTTGGGTATAGAGCAGTCAATGGAAGTATATAAACATTTGACCCATATCTGAGATTCTGAAATATTTTTCTTTTGTTTTTGGTAAGGCTTGCTGTTTTAGATGTGTGTAAAGAGTTAATTTTGTACGGAATTGAGTGTAAGTCATCTGAGCTACAAATGCCCCTGTCTGAAGTGAGCAGTGAGTTCTGGGGCAGGTGGCACCAGGTAACAGGAGAATAGGTCTTTATCTGGGCAGAAAGGTGTGTGGTCCAGGTAGTTAGGATCATAGTTTGATCAGGTGGGACTGGCACTCCTAGACATAGTTAACTATGTATCTGATACCAAGGATCACTGCTGGGAAGGAGGGGAGGGGTACGAAGCACACCCTAGATTTCTGCAGTTCAGCAAATTGACAGAAAGTAGAGTGAAGAGGTCCATGTTGCTAACAGTTGAAGCACAGAAGGATAGCAAAGTAACCTTGTGTAAATTTGTTCAACATGGCACTAGAAATTGGTCAGAATATCAATTTGAAGACCTGAAGAGCAATTTCATTAGCAGGTGAGAGTTACTGACATCCAGTAAATTTTAATGATCTATGTGGGGACAGTGGCTCTTTCCCCACCAGAAGTTTATCATTTTATCACTCATGTCGAGGGCTGTGAAGAACCATCTTCACTTGCTGGCCTGTTCAGTTTCTCAGTTTGAACTTGAACCATTAGGAAGACAAAAGGAGAATAGCACTGTTGCCGGTAAGAGGGCACACCCACATTCAAATGGTGTAAGTTCCTTTGTGTTTCATGCTGCTTTGTTGAGTTTCATCCGTCTTGATGTCTTGGGTTTCCTAGCTATAAGCTTACATGCACTTAAATGTAATTTAGGTTATCTGGCTGTGGTTGCTGCTTCCCAAAGTACAGACATTTGATTATAAATTCCTGAAGAGAGTGCACTTGTATGCAAACAGTGGTTCCTTCAACCCAGGTGGCGTGTTCTCTTCTCTCCTCCCTCCCTTGGCCTGAGACACGCAAATGTGTTGCTGCAGTGCCAGATCCAAAGGCCACCAGCTCATCCTTTCAAGCGCTGAGCCTTCCAAGGTTAACTCAGGGCATCGTTAGCCTGTGCTAGGACAGACTGTCCAAGGCATTTTGCGGAATGTCTCCTGTCCACGTGGTAGAAGGATGCTGTAAAAACCTGACTCCCAAAGCCAGTGTTCTTGGAAGCAGGTGGCCAGCAGTGCTGCTAGAACCAAACCTGTAGTAGATTTGATGCCAAGTAGAACAGATGAGCTACCTCGTATTTCAGATGTCTCAGCATAGGGAGGCCAGTGTGTTGGAAAGGATCAAATGTTCTGTACCTTCTTACCTTCTTTCTGTGTTACAGCTTTCCCCAAAAGAATATATGAGATTTTTTTTTCTTTTAATACAAGCTTAAAGGAAACAGTTGTGAAGATATTTTCTCAGATTGGAGAGGTTTATTAGCAAGTGTGTGATGCTGAAATTTTCCATTGCACCAGGGTACAAATATTCATTCTCATTATGTTTCTTTTTTGTCCTTCTGATGAAGAAGGAGTATAGTCTGACCATGCACTTCAGAAACTTGGACAAAGCATGGAAAGTGACCCTGGTAATGATTCTTGAATAAGCTAAAAGTTTTATGAGCAACAACACATTGTTGTGGGTTGCATTAGTCCCTTGGATTGCGTGAGCACCATTCAGTGTAGTAGTTAACACACATGAACTTGTGCTTCTGGCTCTGTTTAAGTACAGTAGTCTGTTCAGTGTCAGTTCTTTGATACAGGATCTTACTGAAAAGCTTCTTTAAAAAAAAGAGGAATATGATATACTGTTTTAGGTTATACTTTCTCATAGTAACAAAACTTCATTTTTAAATTCAATTCCTATTGATAAGTATGGTTCACTCTCGCAAAAAAAGATTTTTCAGGGACTTTAATATTTGAGTCAGCATTGACCAACACCAAAGCACAGCAGCAAACATGCAGCAAAGGATGTAGCTTTGAACATATATCGTTGTCAGTGGCAGTCCCTTGCCAGTGAGAGTGACTTGCTTTGGAGGTAAGGCTAATTTACAATTATGTACAAGCTAGAGATGTGTAATCAGGTTCTGTGGGTGCCAGCAGAAGAAACAAAATTTCCATGTAAGCATGTGACTTTCCTACTGTGAAGAATTTCTTAATATAAACTTCATTTATTCAGTGGTGTTTTGTTAGAAATGAAAAGAAACCTAGTTTGTTTTAAAAAAAAGTTAAAGGATACTTTATCAGTAAGTAAATACTTTGTTTTTCTAGGTATTTCATAGGTGAAGATGCCTCTGAGGAGTGATTGCTTTCACTGAGAACTTTATGCAATTGTTTCTTTTCATATTTCAAGACTCTGTTTTAGCTGTAAACTGTGTAAACGGTCTCTAACAACCGCAGTGGTTTTAGTCTCATTAAAAATAGAACAAAGCTTTTAGTATTTCTAAGCCTGTCAGTTGGATTCCCTCATTGCTAGCTGATTAAAAGACAGCAACCGTGATGCATTGAATTTTTTTCTACCATAATAAATGGCAGTCTGGTCCAAAAAGTGCACATTGTGGAGTATACTATCCATTTCCTCTGTGCAGAGTATGAGGAGACAGCTCCATTTTTGCAGAAGTGGTTGGTTCCTACTAAGAGAGGACTGCATCTAGTGAGAGAGTTCTTGCCAAATTTTGGGTTCAGGAGTGTTGAAAGCCCTATTAATGGCAGCTTTGCAAAGTTCAGCCTAGAGAAGCTGAATCTCTAACATCAGCCTGTGTGCATGCTGTAAAAGTGTGTTGCTGGAGCTGTCAGCTAACACTCACTATGCTCACTCCTGCCTTACTGGAGAAAAGCTGTTCAGAAGTAAACAGCTGCTACCAGATACTGTTGGAGGTTGCTAGCTATGGTCCAGTTCTTGCTAGACTACATTAGCTAATTAAGTACTTCTCTCGATGCCGAAGAGACACCTGGAGTTGGGGCAGGGGTGACAGGAAGAAGCTGGATGATGGTGGTTTTTGGTTTGCCCTGATAGCAATTGCAAAGCAGGTAGTGATAAGTCACACAACTAGACTCCTAAAAATAAATCTGAAGCACCTTCAGAAAAAATAAATTTCTTGCTCAGCTATGGCAGTGGCTTCTATAACTGTGTTGGGCTATAGCTTTTAGGAAGGAACACTTCAGTGGCTTGGGGCTTGTACACTGTGGGGTTTCAGTGTTGACAAGGGTCCAAACCCCCAGTTTTTTTAGACTTGAAGGTTTTCTGGTCAGTGAGTTGCTGAAGCCCAGAGGGGGTCAGGAGATAAGTTTCTCCAAGGTCAGACTGACAAGCCTTTCTGCCTTCCCCTGTATCATGGGATGTAATATAATTCCTGTGATTCATTTAACAAGTTCTCTGCCACTGCAGAGACGTGGACCACGGACGCAGGTCTGTCTTGTCTGTGAGCCTCGTTTTCCTTCTCCCTTTGCTAATTCCTGGCCTGTTGTAGCTATCGTGTATGTTGTGTGGTGGGCTGGTAAGTCTAATGAGGGTTGTAGGAATGTGTGGATCACAAGAGGTCTGTGTGCCCTGCCAGGTTATCGTGTGTTTTCATGATTTGTGGCACTGAGGCTCGGAGGTGCTGTGGTGTGTCAGCAGGAATGTGCTGCTGCCTTTGCTGCTTCTGTAATCCCAAACTGGCTTGTTTGTTCTTGGTCTCTAGGGTTATTGCTCCCAGTCTTGACAGCCAGTACTGTAAAATCACAAGGATTCCTGCAGTTAGTGGCTTTGCTACTTCAGCAGAGAGCCCAACTTTTGACAAAGCTAAGTGGCTTTATTTTAAGCCCTTGTTTGTACAAGCTCTCTTAGCAATGGGAATGCTAAAATTCTAGGTTCACAGTTACTCTGTTGACTTACTGAACCTTTCACTTGGCTCTTACCTAGTCAAATGACTGTAGTTAAGAGGCAGGAAACCAGGTTACAGGTCTTTAATTATGTAATATGTGGGTTGTCTGAGAATGTGCTTCAAAGTTTTTTGCCTAGTGTGCAAAGCCTGTGTTTTCTTTATTTGTATGACATGTTAAACACTCTGGCAGAAAACAGTAAAACATACACACTCTGAGTAAACTTGAAATCCTTTGCAAAGCAGTAACTTCGGACAAACCCAAGAACTTTGCACTTCCCTCAGGACTCTTAATTGGAACATGTTTCCTCAAACTCTGGAGTGTCAGCTTGCTGAAAATACATTGTACCAAACAGCTGTCTGGTAGGGGACTGTGCTGCTGTGTTTTTAAGAAAGGAGCATCACATGAATTACTAATTGATCTGGACTGTGGAGTTTGGATTAGAACTTGAACATTGGTCTGGATGTGTCAGTTGGATTTATTCTTGTAATAGTCTGTGTTTGCCTTCACAGGGCTAAGAGTAAAATTGAGTGAGCAGAAACTCTGGATGGCTGTGGATACCAGTAAGCTATAGTAAAGTTTGCTGAGATGAATAGCTGGCTACTTGGCACTTAGCATAATTGAGTCTATTATCCTCTTTGTACATTTGATGCTTGAAGTAGACCAAAGCTGCAAAATCATGGTATAAAGAATCAGCATAGCTTAAAAAGCTGTGCAAGAAGTTATTTTACATAAATGCAAACAGTCTTTTGTTTGGAAAGTGAGGAATCTTATGAAGCATCCTCAGAAGAAATGCTGTCTAATCTGTTCAGTGCCTGTGGAAACTCCAGGGGCATTTTAAGAATGACAGTACTGAGTCAGATAAAGAAATGTTTGTTTATCTGAGTCCTTCTTCTAAGAGCAACAAGTTGCAGATACAAAGAGAGTGTGTAATTTCTCAAAGTATCCCCTTTCTGCTCCTGAAGCCCGGAGCTGTGTCCACTTTTTCACAGCCCTTGGTGTTCACCTCTTCAGTGAATTTTTGCAGTTGCTTTTTTTTTTCTGGGAACCACTTAGACCTGAGCACTCTGCAATAGCTTCCTTGGTCTGTGCTAACATAAGGTACTTCATTTTGCTTTACACAAGTTGCCTGAATAGAGTAAAGCTGTGGTTGTTCAAAGAATGACTTTGCTAATTTTCTCTTTACGCTCAGGTAGTTTTAAGATCTGTACCTTGGTGTGATGAAGGAGCACCGCCAGGTTGGCAGAGAGCTCCTGTTTGACAGGAGTGCCCTCTCCGCAAACTGAGACATATCTGCCTTGATAGTCTCCTAAATTGCGGTGAAACCCATCAGCATGTCTGACTTTACTTTCTGTTGTGCTGGATGGTGTACAAACATCAGAAGTATGTCATGATCTTAATTTGTTGCTGTGGGACTGCTGGCATGAGTACGCGTGACTCTTGCTCAATTGAACCTTTTGTTCAGGGGCACGGCAGTGTGGGTTTGCAGACAGCTACAGTAAATCCAAAAACAGGGACTGTCGTCTTGGTGGTCTGGACATCCTCAGTCTGGCCATGCTCCCAGGAGCTTCCGAGAAGCTGTGCTGCCACTTGTAGTCTTTCTTCATATTGTAAACTTCCAGAGACTGCTGAAATTAGAAGCTGAAGCTTTCAGGGGATTTCCAGACTTCTCCAGAAAGTCTGTCTCCTCTAATGCTAGACCCCTTTCTTTGAAAAGAATGAGGGAGAAGGAAAGTATAAATGATACTTCATTATCTGTACATTCAAATCTGCCTCCTCCCTTCTCAAAGCACTTTTTACTAAGATTACCCTGAATGACTGATTGGATAACCTTTGCTGAAAAAACTAGGATGAGAGAAGCAGCAGTAGAGTGGTAGCAACACACTGGTGTCTAATAATGCCATCTCATACTGATAAATACTCTCCAGAGCTAAACTGCAGGTGGGAACAGTGGTACTTGGAGCCAAAGAGATGATTAAAGAGCACGTGTGCAGACAGCAGAGCTGCTGTAGTATATGTCTGATTCTCTGATTAAAAGATGAGATTTAATGTTTTCTTAGATAACTGAAATGCTTATCATGCTAGCACAAACAGCAGCAAACATTGTATGTCATAGTTTAGGGAGTGCAACTTGAAAGGCTTGGTTATAGATTGAAAAATAAATCTAGATTGTCCTGGTTACTGATATGTAGAGATAACACTGTCTATGAGTGAACTTTGTCTCTTAACGCGATGCAAACACGTCACATTTTGTGTTCTGCAACATAGGTTTGCAAAAGGACTCTCTAATCTCACCTGTAATGATGTGTTTGGCTTTATGAAATGCTAATGCTTTAAAGGACCCTGCATCAGGTCCTTCTATCACTCTTGGTAGTCACTCAATTAAATCATCCTTGGTTGCAGAGGCTAACTGACAGAGAAAACAGCACATGGAAAAAGTCAGCGAGGGCTAATGCTCAACTAGCTTCTAAAAATACTACAATAGCTGAATGGTACAGTAAGTTAAGTAATGTGCTTTAATTTCATATTGAAAGCATTTATTGGAAGAGGAGGGAGATCTGGGGATTAAACCATGAAGCAAACAAATGACTTGCTTGGAGGCCACTTTCAGCTGCAGCAGGGGGAATGGTGACAGACCAAAGCAGGTGCCCACCTTGCTGAGAGCTGCAGCCTCAGCCCTGAGCTGGGGCCTAACAACAAGGCTGCTGGCACAGAGTAATTATATAAATTTATTTCCTGCCCCCCTCCCCTTTCTTCTTTTACCCTTGTTCCAGCATGTGATTTCCAGTGCAGCTGGCTGAGTGCCAGTGTTTGTCTGTGCACAACCGACACAAACAGATTCTGGAGGGTCATGTGAAACTACCCCTGGCTCTTTAAACCTCACCGCCCTTACCTTTTCCCCTCCACTGCCTGCATTGCTGTAACAGGTGTGGCTTTGTTTATGCACGGCCTGTCGCTTTGCTTTAGCACCTGGGTTTTGTTGGCCCGCAGTGTCCGGAGGAAACCTTTGCCTCCCTGTTTTGCTTAAGCTGCAGGAGAACTCTCTGGATCTTGTGGGCAGGCATTTGCACCGAACGAAACAGGCAGGGGCATCAGTTTTGTAAGGGCAGCGCCAGCAGTCATTAGTCACTGTAACGTCTGCTTCTGAAAACTTTGATCTACCTTACCATGGCTTTGGCTTAACTTTGTGAGTAAGGCCTGTGGTTCTCAGCATCCTCTAGTACAAGATGTAAGATTCCAGAGAGGGCGTATCCTATTCCTGTAAGTTTTTGGCAATTGCTAGTTAAAAAAAAAAAAAAAGAGAAGTCTGGTTTAATTGAAGAGTTATGGACCTGGAGTCAGATGAAACCTTGAAATAAGGTGTCTCAGTTAAGTGTTTGTGTGATACTTCTGTGGGAAACCCAAATGTAAAATCATGCATCTGGGCCCCATTTCACCTTTGTTACTACTTAGTACTTCATGAATCTTGCCTTCCAGAAGGGACTTTTATGTGTTGGGGCAACTGAAAACACTTTTAGGTATGTGACAAATAGCTTATAGCTGTTAGGTTTTTTTTGTTTCAACTTTTATTTCTCTTGGGATGCCCTGTTCCTCTTCCCAGACAAGAGGCAATATGTTTGTTACTGCATCCATGCATTAGACATTGTGACTTCTTCCTGGCATGTGGAACTAGTGCTGCTAAACTGCGTCTGTGAGATTTTAGCTATCCCGTAAAAATTGCTCATGTTGAATCATGGAGGGAAATGCACAAAGAAAAGCTCTGGGATGTGGAGGGATGTTCTGCTGAGTTACCTGTGCCTGTGAGCCTAACCTCTTACCCTTTGTACTGAGAGCAGTCAGCTTCAGCTTTAAGTTTTGACTGAAACTTTTCCTAGATAAACATCTTTTCCCTGCTGTTGCCCATGGCACCTTGGAAAAATTACAACTAAACTTTCTGGGGACCAGATTCATAATTTTCTGTTCTTTCTGCAGTTGCCTTCTTATTCTGCGAGTTCCCTAATTCCCTGCCTCAAATTTAAAATGGCGATGATATGGGTCAGGTCAGTGATGGCTGTGTGGTGTCCCAAAGAAAATTAGATCAATCCAGTGAGAATGACTAGTGCTCCAAAAGTACTAATAATGTTAGAATGTGGTTGCAAGAGATTTGACGAAAACATGAGCTCGTGAGTTGCTTGTTCCTAGTAAGTGTTCGGTTAGCTCCAGTGAAAGGGCTAACAAATACTGCTGTGTTTCAAGAAAGTAAGAACAAAGACAGTTGTGCTGACAGAAGGTCTGATGTGGTTTGGGGTTTTTTTTTGATTCCTGAGAAGCAATAACAAAAACTCATGAGTTGAGCGAGATGTGGCACATGAAACAACAGCTAGTGTTGTGAAAATCAGTGCAAAGAATGTAAAGAGCTATAAGGGGAGATAGCCAATATGGAGGCAGAAGTTTGAGTGGTCCCCATTTTATCTGGCTTAGATAGATGGATACCATTTCTATCTTACCATACAATGTTTACTCATAAAAACCTTACTTAGTCATACCACTGTTGTCAGTTTCTGTCTTATAAATGCCTGTGGGCTCCTGAACTGATCCCTGATGTTGAGGACACTTGAGAGCAGTGCTTGAGTACTGAGCAAAAGCTCAAGCATTTGCTGATACAGTCTCTCTGATGAAGAGATAATTTATTTCATATACTGTATAACTGTATACAGTTCTAGTCCCCAAACACTACATCCATTATGATTTTGGGCATTAGCTTATATTTTGTCAGTGCTGGACTGAGGGCTCACAGTTGCGCGTAGTTGAATTTCCGCTCACTGTGTGCTTGTTTCTGCTCTGCCTTAATTACGACATCATTTGCCATGCGTGTGGTTCCTATGTTTTGACATAAGAGCAGGTCATGCCATGGTGTATTTATCCCACACTTGGGGCACAGTGGGATCATGTATATAGTCACGTACATTACTGCTGCAGTTTATGCTTTGTGATATATCAATGCAGTCAGCTTTGCACACTTTTCCATACCCACCCTGAACTGGTATATGTGAAGGTATGCCAGTTTTGTAAAACCACGCACCTGCTCTAAATCTCCTTCTCATACTTGTAAAATGTGACTAACCTTACTTTTCCTATTATCTTGTTTATATCTCAATTTTTCTGCTTTCTCCTAGTTGTCTTCTTTGGCAAGATCTGTGAGAAACCGTGGTATTTTAGACTTAGCCAAATTCAGTTTGTGTTAAAACTTCATGAAACTTGATCTTGTGAGAATTCCAGTATGAAAAAAACAACAGGTTGGCATCCAGAGCCATGGATGTTTATCTAAACTGAACTTCTGATTTCTCTTGAGGTTTAGTAGTTCACTACTGAATCTGTTTCAGTCCAGTTAATTAGTTACAAAGCCCTAAGCCACAGACTTGGAATTAAAGAAAACAAAACCCCAAGCCTCCGCATGATTTGATGCAAGAAGAAGTTTTTGTTAAACTAGGAAATACATGTACATCACTGTTCTCCATTTGAAATGCAAACTGGTGTACAGATGAGCCAACAGCACAGTCATTGATTCTGGATCCATTCCACACGTATTAATGTGACAGCCTAGTATCCCCCTGTGATCTGTTCTCCCACCTTCTCTGACATTGGTTTCTCCTTTCAGAGGCATGGCAGGGCTTTTTTGTTTTGTATTGGTGGTTTGACTTCATGTAATGTAGCTTGCAGGGAGTACAGAATGCCTGCTTTTGATAAGATACTCTGCTCTTCTGTTTTTAGGACAATGTAGATCAGACTTCAGCTCATGGTCGGCGGGATCTGGTGGAACCGGGTTTCCAAGAACCATCTAACCGCATCTCCCTGAACCACCAAGGTAAGGAATAGTTCCTGGAAGTCCAGGCTTCTCAGGCAAGTGCAGGCATGGTTTTGCCTCCATGTTGCCATTTCTCTTTCTCATTGGGGGAAAAAGAAAATGTTCTGGATAGCTGGAGGAGAGGTGAGGAAGTAGTTTTTTTGTCACAACTGTCCTTTGAGCTGTGGGTGAAGGTGACAAAGGACTTGTATGCATCTCAAACCTTGTAGCCAAAGCTTGGATTACTAGCCTGAGTGATAGGGATACTCTCCTGTTTTTATGACTGGGGAAGAGGGAAATGCTGACAATAAATTCAACATTTGTAATGTTAAGGTTGTGTTTAAAAAAAATCTTTGACTGCCATAAGACAGTCTCTGGCTCAATTTCTGTAGTAGGAGAAGAAAAAAAACCCATATTTACTTGCTTTTCATGACACAAATCAACTCATTTGTGAAAAGAGAGCCCTGAAATGGATGTTGTAATGTAGGTGTAATAGTTTAGCTTCTGTAATTCAACAGGACCATTCATAAAAAGCTAAAACAGATCTTAAAACTCTTCACTGATTTGTCTGTTCAGAGACCTAAAAAACAGTTGCTATTACTACAGAGACATTTCAGTTCAGCTTTATTGTTTTAAGTTTGAAATAATTGATAATACTTTCTTTTAAGCAGTGAACTCTCTTACCCTCAGGCTTCCTGATGGTTTAATTTGAAACCAAATCCTTGAAGGTCATCGTTAAATGTTGCTTAATCAGTGCAACAGCTAATAGTAATGCAGACAGAACGAGACTATTAAGACAAAAATGTTTACGTGCATATTACTTAAAGTATTTACCAAATATGATATGCTTAACTTGTCCTTTAAAAATTCAGCTTTTTTTTAATTTGTCAAGTGTAGCAAGACTCAAATTTCATGACTTGTAGATTATCAAGACAATTAAAATTGAACAAACAAGTCCCAGAGTGTAATGAAGATTGTATTTTAACTTGCTCTGCTTTCCATGCTCCAAGTGTTCTGGTGTTTTTAAAGGTTTGCTTTCAATTGAAAAGCAGGTTGCAATGTAATCCAGTCTAAAACTTAAAGTAGCAGAGGCAGGCAGTGTGTAGTGACATGTTTGCGTGCATACAAAACATTTTATAAGTTCAATTTTTTGTGTGTTTTTTAATTAATAATGCTTATTATATTTTCACCTATGTCAGGATGTGCCAGTTGTGGAACAGATCTATAGGTGCGATTTCTGAAGCTATTTGTAGATATCCCCCCCCCTTGTATCAAGGGATTTTGGCGGGGGAACACATCCTGTGTGGTCCAGGTTCTTGTGTTACAGTGCATGGGTCTGCTGCTTTTGATGTCTGAACATTTATAGAAGAAATAGGTAATACTGTGTTTAGGTGGCGGAATGCCAGCTTTGCAGCCTGACATCTTCCCACTTCCTTTTCAGATCCTTCTTTTCCTCTATCAATATTGTTGTACTGCAACAGGATCCACATAGGTGTCACCTGACATGCGGCTCTTTCTCAGTCACTTTGAGACAAATGTCCAGATTAATTTAGGAAACAGCTCTCTTTAAAGAAAAGGGTTTGCATAGGGAGTGATGTAAGTTCAATGCCTCAAGCAAGACCCAGTTAATGTTTTTCCTCAGTACTTTTTGAAGTAAAGATTGCTTATGCATCCACAATTTGTTTGGGATTTTTCTTCTATATAAGTTGACTGATGGCAATCTAATCCACTATTTCTAAAATCCTTCTAATTTTGTTGCTGCAGTAAGTATGTAGTACAGTATCAATCGTGATGCTGTTATGTTGGTGGTCTGGATTAAGAACTGAAACCTGAATGCTCAAAGGTGGCCTTTAATGCTGGGCTATTCTGCCTTTTAGCAGTGTTGGAGGGAAGCAAGGTACCTGCTGCTTTGGTACCCTCTGGGAAATGAAAGTGGCCATAAGGGTCATGTTACATCATGTCTTGAGTGTTTGCTCTGGCCAAGTAGGAGCATCTACTCTCTTTTCATAGCATATGAAATAAATATTCTTGTCCAAGAACTTGAATGTACAAGTATTTTTAAAGCTGGTATATATTCCAGAATTCCAGATTAATGAATAGAACATAGGAAAATACAGCATGAAGAGCTTCAGCTCAGGGAGATGTGGCATAGTCTGAACTAGCTCCCATATAGTCATATTAGTCACATAATAAATAGGAAGATTAGGTTATTATCATGAAATGGATTTTTACGTTCTGTGGCCACTATTTGCTTTGGTTTTTCTTACTCTTACACTAAGCTTTGTTGTCTATTACTTTCTATTAAAGCCTTGCTAGCACTGACCCTGGTTTAAAGCTTAAATTAAAAGAGTAAACCTGTATCCAGAAGCAGCCTGCAGAACCACTGCAAATTAATGGTTGGTTGTATGCCTTGATTATGTTGATGATAAAGATGTTTGCAACAGACTATAGCAATTTTTGCTTCCAGTTATATGCAGCATTACTTGCTAACTTAAGCACATGCCTATTAGGAGACCTAAAGCTTTCTATGATTGGCAGGAGCAGAGACTGTGAAAGGCTTATTAGAATTGGCTAAAATGATTCCTGTGTTAGATGTTCTCTGCCTTTTTCTCTTTAGTGTATTGTGCGTTACAGGTTGCAGCTGAACTTTGAGCAGCCGTAGTTGTTACATTGTTTTATGTGTGCACTTGCAATTCACACCTGACCACATTGCTCAGTGAGCACAGCAGATTTGCCAGTTTCTGTTGAACATTAACTTGTGGTCCTTTGCTTTTCACTGGGAGAGCTTTTGGTACAAGCACCTGCAATTCTGAACCAAGACTGTTTTCCACAGCCTATAAAAATGGTGATTAGCTTCTTCCCAGGCATCTGAATCCCTTTAACACGAACTGGAAAAGAGCATTCAAGTGGAGACTGAGATAGCCCTGCCAACTGTCCCCATGTGAATAAGCCCTTTCTTGTGAAGGGGATTTCAAGTATGTGCTCCTGCTGAATCACTGTTTTTACACAAGAAGATGCTTTATAACTCTTCAGCTTCTTTCAAAAGAATATATTGTAAAGATTGGGGAGCAGAAGATAGTTCTGTAAAGTGAGGAGTCTTTAGAATAGGAAGGTTTCATGTGAAGCTAATGTGCAAAATTGAGAGCAGATGGAATAGTATTTTTTCCTAGAAATAGTTTAATAACTGTTTTTGTGTAGGTATGCTAATAAACTTGCTTACTTTAACAATAAGTATTTTTATGTCTAAGCCATTATTTAGTTTATCACTTTTCAATGATTCTCCTAATTGGGCAAATTTTGTAAGGGTACTAAATGCAAAGAGTGTGAACTATGATGTCTTTCCTATATTCCCCATGGGATACTTCATAAATCAAATGGAACAGGAAAGAACAAGCTGTCTTGTGGAACAATACTAGTATCCACTAATGTAAAGGAACAAGTATGCTTCAGATACCTATTAAAAGTTAGACAGTTAAGAACAGCCATCCAGGATCTGGCATTTGATAACCAACAAGTCTAAATATTACTGGAACAGTCCTTCCAGAAGCTGTAATAAAGCTTCTAGGCTTGAAGAAGAAAAATGTGTCTGAACTATGTGGCTTTTCTGAAGAGGAAAAGGATAGGATGTGAAGATGCAAGAAAAACAATTATTTACCATCTTCAAAAACACCAAGAGGAAGTGAGAACATACTTAGGAGGCAACAACAGGAATTGTTCTTGATAATTTTTTTCTTTCTTACTTTGCAAAAGATTCAGCAGTCACAAATGTCTGAAATTTTGCAATGACAAGTTTTATACAGTGTGTAGCCTGTAGTACTTTGTGCAGTAGTGAGAGGCAGAGCTGGGGACCCATAGTAGTGATTTTACTTCCAACCCATCTGTTCACACAGGGATGCTGTTAAGAGGCTTTCCTTAGAGGTGATAGGCTCTCACATTTGTTCTCCCTTGTCCCTTCCCAAAGGGTGCTCCTCTCTCCCCACAAGCATCCTGGCAGTGCAGCCTCTGTTCCTCTTGGCTGCTCTGTGATGCTGCTGTGTGGTGCCACCAAATTAAACCTTGAATGTGTCTCTGTAGCAAGACAAAGCTATCATATAGATTTCCCAGTGCTACTGTGGAAGAGCTTTACTATATGAATTATGATGGCAAAGTGCAATATGCTACAGAAAACTCCAAGCCCAACACAATTTGTTGACTCTTGGACTTCAGGGGGGTTTAACCTGCCTGCTGTGCCACTGCTGTTTCTCTTGCTCTGTACTTCTGGGATCTTCTTTGTTGATGCATATTTTGGAGCTCATTTTTTTCCGTTTGTTTTTCTAGCAGGCAGCAAATACTGCCAACTCCAGTCCCAGATGTGAAGTTTATGGGCAATGCTTTTTATTGGTACTTGACATGTACTTTTTGAGATTGCGTGGCCATTTCTTATTCAGAATTGTAAAGCCAGGCATAAATAAGGTACATTCTGTCACCTTGCCTTTTAGTGGATGTGTTAGACATGCAGTACTGGCACTTTTCTGTATGTATGTACTTGTGGGATGATTGTCAGTTTCTGTACAAATGTGTTTTGCCATGGGTCTGTGATGAAAGATTTATTTTCCTTTTATTAGTGCATTCGCACAAAGTCTTCCTTTCCCAAGGTGCTCTCAGCTCTCGTTGGACTTGATGGTTTTTATCACTGCAGTTTGCAGAAAGAGCTGAGCTGGTGCCTTGGGCTCCACAGCCAGGTGGCTCCAGCAGCAGAAAGGAAGTGGTGATAAGGTTGTTTTAGCCAACAGCTGTCCTTTTTCAACAGCCTTTGGTCTTTCTTGGTGGTGGTAGGAAGCCTTGCCTGTAGGGAGACAGTGAATATGCTTTGGTTGCAGATTAGGTGAGCATTAGTTTTCCTGCCTGTATGTACAAATGACTTGGCTCCCAGTGAAACTGGAGGGATCCAGGGCATCTGCCAAAACTTGTATCATACTTCAGTCGACTCTTGAGATGGATGCTGTCCTGTACCTTTGTGGCTAGTCATTAAAATATTAGTTTTTATAGAGACAGTAAATGTCTGCATGGTGGAAACTTCCCTTCCAGCACACTAGAACCGTCCTGTGTCCAAAAAAATATAAGTTCGTGTAAATACAGGCAGACTTTTGAATGAGCATGGGTGTAGGTGAAGTATTACAATACCTAAGATTTAGCCCAGAGAAATAATACTGTGTAGCACTCTTTTCCCACCACTGCTGCTATTACTTGCTTTTATGTATTTTCTTCAGTATTTGCCTCAGGATAGACATGAGAGGTTGAGGTGATGTTGTTATTCATTCTGTAGCTAAGGAGGAGTGTATTTATTAACAGTCGGTGCTGCTTCTGAAATGCCTCAGTTGCGGGATCTGACTGGCATGAGTTGGTTATCTGGTGTATCAGAACTAACCCATGTTTTTTGCAGAATCCAGCTGGTACTGAATTGAAAGTGTAGAATGAAAAACAAACATTGTCTGTATTTCGGAGACAATACTGTCAGACATTCATGAATTCTTGTGCTTTGTATAAATGTTGTAGTCATTGTCCAGCCTTAGAAAAAAACCACCATTAGTGCCAAAATGATTTACACTGACTAATCTTACGCGGAGAGCGGAGGCCCTGCTTCCTGCCTAGCTCATTACAGTACCTTTGTCTTCTTTTGGAGAATGCTTCCATTTATATTTGGTGATGAATCTTGTTAGCATGGCTACTAGGAGGGCACTCATAATAGCTGTGTAGAAGTTTAACTTCCCTCATTAGATTAGTTTCCAATCCCTTGGGCTGACAGAACTCTGAAAAAAAAAATTATGAAAAGAGGAGACAGTAGATTGGTGTTTAGTACAGATCGCTTCAGAGATCTGCAGCGAGCTACAGGAGACAGATAAACTGAACTGATCGAGTTTAGCTGGAAAGCTCTGTACATAACGTAAAGAAGATGGAGTGAAAACAGTGAAATGAGAAGAAACAGACCAAAAATTATTTAAATTGTAGCATATTTAAAGAAAATAATTTGTAGGTAGCCAATGGATTTTGTTTCATTTTTATTGTATTTTTAAATTTTTTTATCAACTTTTTAGTATCAGCTTGCAAATCATCAGTTTTGGGCATATTTAAAGTTAATTGTGTTCCTCTGAAGCCGCATGATATGAATTAAAAAAGTTGTAATATCTCATAGTTGACAAGCATGGTATTTTAAGCCTGTTTATAATCTCAGGATTCGATGTATCAATCTGTTGAATTTTGCTGACAGGGTAGGATTCAGTGGATTCAGTGCAGGGAAGGAGCCCACTGTCTTGTTTGTACAGGGGTTTGCCTTGGGGCCTTTATGCATTGGAAGTTTTACAAGGTGAGATTGAAAAAAAAAAAAAAATTTAAGCCTTTTTTCTTTTTTATCTTTTTTTTTTTCTTTTTTCTTTTCTTTTTTTTTTTCTTTTTCTTCCCTATGGCCTGTGGAAGAATGGTAAAATTACCAGGTTTGCAATGAACTTGTTGCTAGAAGGGGAAGATGGTTGCTGGGGCCAAGCAGTTGCGTTGGAAGAGCAAGTGGAACTGGACTGGGAAACTGGGTTCCTTGCTCAGGATAGACCATGATGCACCATATTCATCCCTCAGGGGCTGAAGCTTTTGGGTGTATGACATCTGAAATAGTGGTTTGGGATTTTTTTAATACTGCAGATAGGTTTTCCTCCACCTTCTCTTTCAAGATTTATATCTGCAGTTACCATGGCACAGAGAGGAGTAAATTCACAAAGTGTGAATTCTGGGTAATTAGAAGCTCCTTTCTTGTTATTGTTAAATTCTTGACTAAGGCTTTGGGAGGGGAAGGTGTCAATTGGGCATCTGGGTATGAGCTTTTCTTGCTTCTGTACAGATCTGCCTCAGAAAAAGAGGGCATTTACTTCCCTCACCCCTTATGTGTTACCTCCTTGAAAACAAATTAGTACTAGCATAAGTGTACATCGGTGACTCATTAAGAAACTCACCACAAATCAAACAGGGAGAGATACTGCAAAATCAATTGTAAAGTCAAATCTCCATTTTAATTCACTTTTGTCTTCAATATTAAAATACATGCATTTCCTGCTGCTGCTGAAGAAGAGCAAATCTATCTGTTCTTTTTGCATCTTTTGGCTGAGTAATGCAAGAGGCAGCATGGGATGTCCTCTCTTAGTTGGTGGCTGTGCACTCAGGGGCATCTGGTGGAAAACTTCCTCTCTGTGCTGCAGCTGTTGTGCAAGGACTGCTCAGGGGAGCAGCATGATTTGGGGGCTCTCGGTGAGGGGCGGGGGTACCAGGGGCTGGGAACTTAAACACACCTCTCTGTTGGGAGTGCCTGCTCCAGTCACAGGAGGCCGATGTTCACATTGGTGCCTAGAAAGGCTGTCCTGGAGCAGAGGCTAGAGAGAGTGAAAGGAATCAAACAGGTATTTATTGAAAGGATACACTTTGAGCAGTGCAAGACCCCGGGGCTACAACCAAGTCAAATTCACAGTGGTCACAAAATGTACAACCAGTCGCGAGGTCTCAGGCTTTTATAGGTTTTGGTCCATTAACATATTGGAATTGTCCAATTACAGCTGCAGGTTATGAAGCTCCATCCTCCCTGTTTTTCTCTCTTCCCTTCACCATACTTTTTACTCTTGGTCCTAAAATTTATATTGGTTGTCCTTGGTGCCAAGCTAGAAAAGGAATTGTTTTGTCTACCTACTCTGTGGAGAGAGCTTACAACACTTAATATGAAGCCCAGAAATTCACACTAAAACAGCACAGAATCTGAAAAATATAAAAGCTAAAACTTAAGGCATCAACATCATGTGTTTGCTTACCTTTAGCAGCTCCCCCAGTCATGCCCCAGCTCCAGGTGATGCCAGTGGTGGCGCAGACACTTTCTGTGCCACTGCCGCCACTCCGGTGGTGTTGGGTCACCCAGCTCCTCGTTGCACAGGCACTGGTGTGCAGGCAGCCTGGTGCCACAGCCTGGCTGGTAACTCCTTGGCAGGGAGAGCAGCTTAAACTGAGAGAGGGCTCCTGGAGGGAAGCAGCCTGCAAGCCCTTTTTGGGGGATGACGTTGTTCCAGGCATTCTGTTTCGCGGGCTTGAGCTCATGGGTCTGACACATCTGTTTGGAGTGGTGTGCCTGGGGAAATTCAGATATCCAAGGGAAACCAGTGGTTCCATATCTACCTCATGGTGAGGTGTTTCTCCCAGGTATCAGAGCTGAGCTCATTTTTTGTGTTTATCTCATGTCTTTTGTGAGGGAAAAAGTCTGTTATCCTATGGGTGGTGTTCTCTCTCCTCTGTAAGTATATTTGCTTAGCAAATTGCACCATTCCATTGGCTAAAGCTGTCAAATGTGATAGTTTTCACTGTTTTTTAAATCATTTCATATAGTTATTTATACTGTCCAACAGGTTTTGGGGCACTTCTGATCTCAGGTCTTCCTCTGCCTCCTTGGCAGCTTATTTCTTCCACTTGAGTTAGTGATCTGAAATAACCTCTTCTAATTCAATCAGTGAAAGTTCACTGTAAAATCGTGGAATGAGCTCTTATGTTCTCTGGCATAACTGTATTGCCTTTATGTTTTCTTTTGTAATCTGACTGAATTTGTACTGTCAACATGTTAGAACAAAAAGATGGAAATTAGTAGTATCAACATAGGCTCTTTTGATAGCTTCTGGATGACATTTTTAACATGGCTGAGTTGAATCCTTGCCTATGCTACTACACCCTCCTCCTTCACATTCTTGGATTTTGCATATTCCCTGGTAGGGGGAATGTTTTAAGTGTATTTAACTTGATGTAAGAAACTTTTGAACCTTTCAGTGAAGGCGTTATAGCCAAATGTCAAAACATGGCTGTGGGCACTTGAAATAGTCTCAGTACTAATGAGCTTTCCAGCTAAGAAAGTTGATTTATTTTGTAGCCTGGCTTTTAATCATGCCATAACAATGACACTTGTTCATTAAAAACAATGTCTCTGCAACATTACAATATTAACTTTGAATTCTGACACCTTAAGCAAAATCATATTCTAAGTTTCAAAGGCAATTTGATATATAAAGGGGAAGGATATATTTAGAGATGGAAACAATCCATACTCACTGCAGCTATACTGTTATATATTTTGAAAATAATCTTTTAAGAAGTATCTCTAATTTTTCAGATAAAAGTACAATGTCACTATGCAAGGTCAGCTTTAATGGAGAGAGAACTGACTTTCAGTATCTGATTACATGAAGAGCTCTGGGGCTTTAATCTGGTTTCATGACTGTGTTCAAGTCTGAAATAAATCTATTCTGCTTATTCAGACTTTTAAGAGTATCATCTGTCAGAAACTGATTGCCATTTATCTGCAGCACATGGAATGTTTGAAATCACTGTGACTGTTGAGGGGAGGCTATTTTATTTTATCAATCTCTCTGCTTTGGTAAAAGCAGACAGATTTCTCAAGAGAACAGTGTTAACTGTGTCTCTGTGCTTTCTGAAGGTGATGGGGGAAAATGGACCCCATTTTATATGAAACTGATTTCCAAGATTGTGGTAGCAGTGGTGTGGTGAAATAGGGGCAGATGTAATGTCAGAAATTGCTCTCTGAGTGGATATTGGTTAGACTTCATCTTTGCAAGAAACTTTTTAACAGCCTTACTTCACCTGAGTGTTTAATGATTTTGGAATCTGATTTTTTTTCTTTTTTTTGAAATGAAATAGATTTAACCAGATAGAGTCCTAATTTACTTCTATCCGTGTTCAAAGCACACTGAACTGATTTTTGTTCTCTCTCTGACCAGCCATGCACCTTTGATCTCTCTTGTGATGCAGGTAATTTTTAATAGCTGACGCAGTGCAGCCCTCTTGTCTGCAAACAATTCTGAGAGACGTATATCTGAGGTTTGGATTTTTGTTTTCCCCTGACCTTCAAAGTTATATTTTTGGTCTCTGTCAAAGTACTGAGAGGGTGGAGAACAGGCAGTACAGCTCTTAGTTTCCTTCCATTGTTTGTCCTAGTAAGTGTCCTAACCTTTGGTTTCTCTCTTCTTTCCATTGCCTCAGGTGAAAAAAAGTATAACTTAATTTACTTTTTTATGAGCTTCATCTTTAAAACAGAGCTTTTATCATCTCAGAAATTAATACAGAAATTCACTTTGCTTCTCTTTAGAAAAAAATTGAAATTATTAAATTAAAAAAAAAATCCAAGCAATGTATAACTCTAACATTTCTAGAGGTGAGAATTAGAAAGAAGGTGAGGTAAGACTTGCTTGCAGTAGTGAAATGGAGCATATTTCTAATACTGCAGTTCTCCTGGCAGAGGCTTCTGGTGCTTTAGGATTCCTTGATTCAATTACTTTGTGCTCCTCCTTTTCACTTGTTAGTTGGTCTTAATTAGAGGAAGAATTATAAATGCTAAACAAAAGTTGTCCTTGTGCTTAAAAACTAAATGGATTTTAAAAGTTGGCTGGCAATATTAAAGCAAATTTAGGCTAAGCAGTCTGAACAGGTATAGAATTAGTGTAAGGTTTTAGTATCCTTTTCTGCACATTAAAACAATTTTCATGAGCTTAAGTACTAGAAAAATGGAATTGTCATGTAAAGACATGTTGTACAGCTGAGAGGAAAATGGCCAGTTCAAGTTATAGCTTAAACATGATCTTCCTTAGAAATGTCTTTTCTAGTCTGTATATAAAATAAAGACTGATTCTGCCAGATGACAGGGAAGTCAAGGACTGCAGATTTTAAGATTTTTCCAGCATGGGAACGTATCTCTTCTAGTTGAGACAAACAAATTACACTAGAATGCACTCATGGTCTATATCAGCAAGCGTACCTTAACTTAGTTATGTCAAAAAGAACATACACTGTGGTGTATCAAAAATAAAAAGGATGTCACTAAAAATACTTGGCTTATAAATTTCTGTGGTTTAGGGTGAATGTGAAAGTAGGCTTTCTTAGTGGCAGAGTTACGTTTATTTAAGTATCAGAAGGATTTTCTATGTTTAAACAATGATTTAAGGTTCATGAATGAAGATACCAATGACTTCAGATACCAAGAAGAGTGTAAAATGGCACAGGTTTTGATTACAGGTACTTTCTGGTTCTTTCTGTAAGCCCTGCATCTCTACAGAGTATCCTGCCTGTATTTACAGCCAGTCCTTGCTGAAAGAATGTGGTTGACCCTGGGCTGGCTGGCAGCTTTATAGGTAGTAGGGTCCTTGTTGGGGGGATGGTTATTTTTCGCTCCTTTTGGATGTTGCATGGAGTAACAAATGTCCATAGCCTGTGCTGTGGGATTGCATGTACCATTAGGCACAGATGGGAGCAAGGGGTTTCAAACTGTAGCAGGTCATGATGGCAGCAGCTGACCTGGCTCCTCTAGTAGCTAACCAACTATGACTTGGGCATCCATAACCTGCTCAGAGTAGCTGGAGTGCAGAAATCATGGTGGGATGATGACGAGTGAATGCTTCTTTTCATGACCGTGCAGAAACAGCCATGGGCTCTCTACCCCACTGCCCACAGCCCCCTCAGTGTAGAAGCTGGGGTTTGCCACAGTGCCTGTGTGGAGCAGGACAAAGAGTTAGAAGCACTCCTTCAATGAATCAGCTTCTACACAGAAGTAAGCAAATAGCTGTAGATGTCTGCCTACGTTTTCTCCATCAGCAAAATGAGGATATTGCTATTGTAGAACTTCTGTCAAATATATGGTTGAGGTCTGCTTAGTAGTGTGCATGCTCTTTTTGAAGATGAAGTCTCACTTCAGCTTTGTTCATGGTATTAAGTCGAGAGCCAGTTCTGCAGAGATGAATTCAAGACTGAAATGAGAACATATGTGAGACTGTGCCCTAATGCAGTGGGTAAACCATAGGGTATTGCTTTGATATGATGGGTAGTTTTTCTGTAAATTGACTTGTTTGTATGCGCTCTATGACATGGAAGTGATGAGAGATGATGCCACTTTTAAGTACCATAAATGTGCTTTGATTGATGGTGCATAAGTCTTGACTCAGGGTAAGGAGGAGGTCAGTGAATTAAGCTGAAGGGTACCTGAAGCTTTGGGCATGTGGGGGTTGAAATTAAAGTTGGGAACAGTGACCAGACTTGCCAGATGACATTGGAACATTTACTACAAAAAACAAAAAGGCATTAAATGTGGGATAAAGAGGTAAGTTAAAAATACTTGAGGCATACGTGAAAAGCCATGGAGTTTCTTTAAGATGGTTTTAGTATGTAGCTGAAATGAAACTATTGAAAGAGATCTAATTTGTTTTCATTATTGTAGGAGCCAAGATGTCTACTAATACAGTATTTATGTTTGTGGTCATATCTTTCTACCATTGTGTATCTCTATAAACTTTGTTTAAGAAAACGACTAAACAAAGCAAAACAAAAAAACCCTCTCAACCCTTCCTCCCTATGGCAATAGTGCAGAGATTTTTGGGCCAGGATACTTGTCTCCTGCAGTGTTATGCTGCCGAAATACAAAACAGAGAGATCTGTTTCTGAAGAGCAAGTTTAGAGATGAATCTGTCAGATTGTTGGCTCCAAGGCAAACTGAGACGATCAGAGAAATTTGCTGAAGGCATTTCTGAGGTGAATGCCTCCTTTCTTGCAGCGAGGGTGTTTGAGCAAGAATTGGTGATCTCCGTGCTGATGACTTTGCCCTGAAAAGAGATGTTCTCAAACCATTTGCATTCCCCAGGGTCTGGTGTCTCCCAGGGGTTTGGTGGTACAGCTGCGCTGGCACTCTTCCTAATGTACTTGTAATAGCAAAAAACCACTTTCTCTGAAGGAAGTTTATTCTGGTTTGACAAGTGAAATGAAATGCAGCAATAAAAGCATTCTTAGACACTTATACTAGGCTAGAAATACAGATATTTTAACAGGAATAAATAGTAGAAATTTCTATTGAACTGGTTGTTCACAACCTTTCCTTGTATTTCAGGCAAATGTGCAGACCTATACAAAATGTATTTTATTGAAAGCACGTGTGAAGACAGCGTGCATCCTCTGTTTTGAGGGTCCAACAGACAGACTCACTAATGAGGGCAGAATTGGGAGATGTTGACAGAGTGGACACTAGAGAGCTTAATAGGGTAGGAAAAGAACATAAGTAGCTCTCAATGAAATGGTACCCTACTGTGGTGAAAGAGGAAGACAGTAAGAATCTGAAATCCATTTGAGTAAAGTATAAAAGAAAGTGTTGCTCTTCAGCAAGATAACTCTCAAAATTAGTTCACTGCAAGTTGAAAGGAAGCCCATATGGAGTGTCTACTTTGGAGGACTGTTGGAGATGGAGGAAACTTTGAAGTGGTTTCTAGTGCTTTACGTGGTGCAGTAGCTCTTAGTGCAGGTCTTTCCTGTTCTGAGACCATATGTTGGTGTTTTATTCATTTTATGGTTAGAGTTAAGTGTGTTTAGGTGCATAAACACGTCAGAAAAGAGTAAGAATCTTCATTTATATGTCACTACTAAGATTAAAAATACGTTTAGGTAGCTATACATTCTGATGCTGTGCTGCAGCTGCCCTGGCTTGTGCTTTAAGTTGTAAATTTGTCAAATAAGGAAACAAAGTCTGTTTGTTTGTTTTTCTATTCAGATGGTCTTCAGGTCCATCTAAAAAAAAATTGAGGAACATCAGTGAAAATATATTGTCATACCAATGCATTTGAATTTTTAAAAGGGGAGTAAAATAGCAAAAGATAATATTGTAGTCTTGCATTATTTATGGTGCCTGTAGGTGATGTTAAGGCTGTCCCAAAATGAACTGGAATAGCACGTTTCTGTAACTCTGATTTCTTACTTTCTCTATAAAGCAGATATTAGCAAGTTTGAGACTTGCTTTAAGCTCCTATAATAAGAGGAGGGAAGAAAATCCCTCAAATTTCATGGCTTAATAAAATAAGCAAAATCTGAAAATAAAAAGAAGACCTAACTCTGTTGTAATTTGATGTCAGTTCTCCACTAAAATCTTTTACCACAGTGCACCATTGTAACAATTAGCTTCAGTCATCACTGTCTTTCAGCTTACCTGACTGTGATAAACAGCATAGTATTTATCTCTACCTTTATGTAAACATTGTGCTGCAAATGATTCATGACAGCACTTCAGGAACCTGTGTCATGTGAGGATACTTGAGAAATGCATCAAAGGAGCTGACATTCTTGCATTGAGGTTGAAAAAGGTTGCAGCACTTCTCTTAGAGCCAGCAAGCTTCAAGGGGAAGATCAATCTGAATTTGTTACGTTTTTCCAGGTCTCTTTGTGCCTATTAAAAAGGACAAGATTCTGTCAAGCTAGTAGCATTTTCAGCTAAAAAAAGGCCAGAATTAAATGGGGCAAACCAGCTAAACAAGAAACCCTTTCAAAATATAGCATGAGATGTAAGCTAAATTTGGAGTTCTTAACAGCAAGCAGCTGCTTAAGTAATTAAAGTATATAAGGTGCTACTGACCTAAGCAATTAGTATGTAATTTAATTAATGGCATTAGGATTGCAGTAACAATATTTCAAGTCTTTTTTTCCAAATCAAGATTGCATGCAATTTGTGCCATGTCCAAGATGAGATGAGGAGCAATGTGATGTTAGGGTGTGTTACAGCACCACTGTCTGAGTGGATCTGTAACTGCGCAGGAGCGTCTTGAGCTGGCTGTGCCTTGTTCACCCTCCTGATTAACATACCTTGCTCGAGAATTTACATGTGCATGCACTGCTAAATTTTTACAAGCTAGGATAGTAATAAGTTTATATTTGAAACAAGGCTTCCTGGGGGCTGCTAATTTTTCTGTTTATCTTTGCAAATAATTTGTGAGCTTGCTGCTGTTGAAGGGCAAAAGGGAATTACTGTTGTTGTGTATGTTTTTGTGGTTCGTCCTTAAGTGGCTGAAAAATCTTGGAGAGCTTAGGCATAGTAGAGTGTTCCAAGTCCCTCTGAAATCGGAAGCACTGCAGATGACAGGTTTTTAAGTTGCAAGGTCTGCAGCTCGAAGACAATTGGGTGATGAACCCAGTGACTACAGTTAGGTAGTTTCTAGGCTCCAGAATAACCATAAATATTCTTCAGAAAGATGACAATGAGTGTTAGATCCTAAGCAGAAAAAGTACGCATCAGGGGGAGAATGTGGAATATGCTAAAGTCCAAATACAGGTCACCTCTAAGGCTAGGGTGGCATCACTGATGAGTCACTTGCTCGGAGAACTGAAGCTGGGAAGGCTTGCTGCTGGGACACCCGTGGGTATTATTCCTATGAGGGCTAACCTGGAGGTGCTGACTTTGTTAAACAGCCACTGAGAGAAGTCCTTCAGAGCCTTCAGGCTTTACAGCAGCACTTCTGGCCTAACGTGAGCTCTGTCCTGTTGACGCATTGCCTCTTTCTAGGTCTCAGCCTTTCTAGGTCTGTAAATACGTGGGCGTGCTTTTGGCGGAGCAAACCAGTCTTCTCTGCTTTTCTGGGCTGTATTTCAGGTGTGAAACAGAGCGAGGTGAGCAGGTTGTCTCACCTCTTGAGAACACTGACCCTGTGTCCACAGGTTTTTGGGGTGTCTCCCCTAAGAGGGGTTGTGGGGTGAGTTAAAGGGGTGCAGTGTGGTACATTGGTGCCCTGCAAGCTTGTTGGAACATGCTGGTGACATCCTTGTCATGTGGGGTAAAGGAAGTGGAGACAGCTTCATAAGAAGCGATGGTCTGTTAACAGAGTACCCTTAAGGGAAAATATCTTGTGTTCTGCTTCTGTGGGCGTGCAAGGAGGTGTGTCTAGGCAGGGGATTGGGCTCCATGAACACCAACTAGATGGAGAAGAGGAGCAGGCTGAGTTCCCAAAATCACAGGGTATGCCCTGTGTACCTGAACTGGGAATTCACACAGCTTGTGAAATCAGGCACGTGGATCTCAGAAGGAAAACGCATAATGGACAAGTTTGTTTTGACTCACGCCGAGCTATGATGAGTCTTCTGCATAGCACACCTGCATATTTCGCCTCTGGGTGAGCCTTATCTTGACTGATTTTCACTGGTGCAGCTTACCTGTAGCATATAAATCATGAAGGACCAGACTCTCCCTAGATGAAAAGAAAGGAAACTCAGTTTGGTGAGTTTAGAAGAAACATTAGCACATGGTTTTCTTAGGTGTAAATAAAGTTAGGCTGATGTTACTGATTTTCAATGAAGTTTTGAATGGTAAATGTAGCTTACTTGTTCTTTTGTATTATTGCTGGTCTTGGGGTTATTGTTGGTAATGCAGTCCTTGATTGAGGTTGGGTTTTTTTGGTTATTCTTTTATGTTGAAAAAAAACCAACAGAAATTATTGACTAACGAGAGTTCTTGGAATCAGCATAGTCACAGTACAGGGAGGCATCACAGAGCTTTTATAAATGCCTGTTTTACTCCTGAGCAGAGTGGGGTACAGACACCTTCAGCGGTGGTTCCACACCGCCGTTTGGGATGAGACTGCAGCAATATGCTTTGCCATCTGGGGATCCCTGCGTGCGGCAGGACTGTGGCGTTCCCTTCGCATGCAGTGGAGTTCATGCTTCGTTACAGCAGTAATTCCTCACAAATTATCCACCCTTTGCTGACAAGGCTAAGGGAGATCTCCTTCTGCACCCTAAAGGACTATGTGATTTTTCAGAAGCAGCTGCTTGGCTTGCCTGAACAGAGAGCCTGAAATAGACAGCTGATTTGGGGACAGTGTTTCTGTGTGCAGATGAAATTAAATGTTTGCCCCTGAACACTGCTCCTTTAGTATTGAAAAGAAGTGTAGGGAAAGCTTATATCAAGGTGCTGCCTATGCAGTAAGAGGACATTTGGATGGTAGCTGCCTTTGTCTGTGAAGTGAAGGTAAGGTAGTTTTTAGGCTTGCTCATCATTATTTGTCAGGTACCGGGTTTAAAAGTCAAGTCAAAGGCAATATTTCTAATGTTCTACAAGTAAATTTATTGTAATCCCCAACAGGCTCTTAAAGAAGGCTTTTTTAATGAAGTGTTGCAATTCCGAACAACTCTCCCCCAGTTTAGTCTCTTGTAGATATTTTACCAAAATGACAATTGCAGTTAATACTAAACCATAAAATCAACTGATAAAAAAGAAACCAAAATTACCCTGGTGTTTAAGCATTTTATTTTTTCATGTGACTTTGGTTCTCTTAAGTTTGACAAGTACCTTAAATATGGAATATTCCAGTTGTCTGCTTTGTAAGTCCATTGGTCATAGCTAGGTAACTATTATATGCTGAAAATGCAATATTTAATTAACTTGGATGAATAGCTGATTCATTAATTGCTGTGTGCAACTTTTGGAACTTATATTACATCCTCAAACATGCTTTCTAAGCCAGCAACAAATGTGTTCGAAGCAAAATTTAAAACTCATGGTTTAACCTTAGTAGGAGTAAAGGTTAGCTCGGGTATCGGGTGATGAGGGACACGCCTAATTTAATAATAATAATGCTTCAGCACCAGCTCTGCAGACCCATCACTTCCTGGAGAGAAATGCTAATGGACTCTCTGGGTTAATCCAACCACTTTTATTTGAAAGCTTTGTTGAAGTTGTTGTGGAGTGGATTTTAAATGAAACACCCCAGCCCCCATGCATGAAGCCTGGGGTTTGCTGGCTGCCAGGCAGGGACTTCCTCAAGCAGTCAGGTTGTGCTCTCTTGGAGCAGCCTCTGGCACTGGTGCTGGAGCAGGCAGGGCCAGGGCGTTGCAGGCTTTGGCTGAAGCTATGGCAGCACGCTAGGAGGTTATGCATGTTGTTTCCCGGAGCAGGGATAAACCTCGGGCCTTCTTGGCAGGATGGGGAGGGATTAATTCATGCAGTGGTACTTATATTGATTTGTAAGGATTCTTCAGCTGGGATTACTCAGCTGGGTATTATGGTATTTAATTGGAGAGGGAGAACACAGGTTCCTGAAAGGAAAGCAATAAATGCTTTGACTGGTTTTAACTTTGTCTTCAATAGCTTTAGATTTGCAAGATACTTGTAGCTCTTTTTATCTGTGTGAATTTTTAACTTCCTTTTGAACTGTGACTTGTGTAGTAGTGTTATTTGACTATATTTGAGTTGCACTCTTAATTTTTTTCTTCTTCTCCTCTGATGTGAGCAATAAGAAAAAAAAATCCAAGCAAAACTTTAGAGAAGCACTGTGAGTAGAAATCTGTATATAGGAAATGGTAGAATAAATTGGGAAAATAATTTTTTTTGTGTAAACATAAGAAGATGATTTAATTATTGGGTATTTTAAAGCTTTTTATTCTGTTTCTGATGTAGGACTAGGTAATCGTATTAAAAATGCAACTAAACCTGACCTTTTATGTGTCAAATTTGCAGCTCTCACTGATACAAGATCTCTTTTTAAGGCCATTCTCTCATAAATATGACTGTCTAATATAATATGCAGTCAAGCATTTACCCTGTGGTCGGCTGACAGTATTTCAGTTCACCTCTGCATTGCCACCCAGTGTTGTGCTTCTTGAGCTCTGACTTGTAAGTTCCTTAATGGCTCAGTAGGTTAACATGGGTTTGCTTGTTGTCTGAAAAGTTCCAGTGGCTTTTCTGTTTGTTTTGTATGGGCTGCACAGTCCAGGAGCCCTTCTGCTGCCCACGTGTTCCTGCACCCATATCCTCTTGAAGGATAAGTGACAGCCTTTCTATGATCATCATTTTGGGATATACTGACAGGGCTTGCTTTCTCAGTTTTGCTGGTGAGGTAAGGCACCCAGTTAACCTCACCAGGAAGGTAAGACTTGAATGAGGAATCCCTGGGGTCAGTTGATCTGTCTGTGTCTCATGTTCACTCTTTTTGTCCTGAGTTAAGGGTGGGCCACAACAAGGCTATAGGTTCATGACTTCTTACAAAGTTATGACTTAAGCTTTAGTTTTCCTTCTCTTCCTGTCTCCTTTTGGGCCATGTAAATCCATCTGGCCTGCACACCCTGTGATGTGTTGTATCCTTCACCAGTGTAGTGCTCTGTCCTTGAGGGTTTTTTGATGATTAGTCTACTCTGACCCCAGGTTTTACTTCTGAAAGAATATCCCATTCTGCCTTCTGTGGTGCTGCTTCTGTCTGGGTAACTGAGGCTGGTTTGGGTTTTCCTTGTCTTGATAAACCCGAACAAAGAAACGCTTTCTTTTTAAAGGTCTTTATCAGTCTTTTTCTTAAATCAATGAATTAAAAGCAGGTGACATGAGAAAATGATACCAGAAAACCACTGAACCTCATGTTCATGGAAAAAACCTGCAGACCTTAACAGTTATTTGAAAATTAATCTTTTCACTGGGTTTTGTAACCTGCTGAAGAATTAAGGTTTCCTGGAGGTCTACTTAATCTGTTATTCTGCTTTAAGTGGTGTGTTTACTCATAGTTACTGTACAGCAGTGGTTGTGCAGGCATTGGCCTGCAGAGAGGGTTTTGAAAGGTGGCTGGCTGATTGCTGTCATCAGTGATAGCTGGACAAGGGTGTGCTCACCCAACAGGAGAGGGCGGTCCCATTGTGCAGTAACATAGGATCAGCTGGTGTCCTGTTTGACTTTGGGTTCAAACTTAGACCTGATGCCTTTTTAGGAAAGAAGGTGTGCTTTCTTCTCTCTCTTTTTTTTTCCTTTTTTTCCCAAAGCTGCAAATTTCCTTTGAGACAACAGGTATCAGGAATTCTGTTTTCTGAATGGTCTGCCTGAGTCTGGAAAAGGGACTGGCTATTGATCTTATCTCTTAGAGTTGGAGCAGACATAATCAGAACTCTGGATGGTTTCCTTGGATTTCAAGTCCCTCTCTCATACTGATGCCATTAGTGCTTCAACTTGTGTGTGCAGTAGAGGCAAGCAGGAGTTCAGCACTGGTGGTGGTGATGCCCACCTGCAGCAATAGTCTGTCGAGGCACCCAATATCCATCCACTCCACAAAAGGACCAACCTGACTCTGCAGTCCTTGGGTTAGAAATGGGACCATGTACAGTGGGGGGTGCTTCTGAAAGTTATCTGTGAATAGTTGGAGCACCATCAAAGGGCAAAACCATTAAAGTCATCAGAGACATGCTTTGCTTTAGTTTGTCCCTGTAATTAACAAATACACAAATAAACCCTCCTTGTCCACACTCCCTTCCCCTAAATGCCTAGCTTTCATCATCTTCACTCCAGGATGTCAAGCATTAGGTGTGAGCTGGACAAAAATGGAATTTTTCATTTTTTAACCTTCCATCTTAATTCTTTTGGAATTCCCAAAACTCATTTTATCCACCAATCCAAGTCTACAACGTCATTCCCTCCTGCTGCAGGGCACCTATAGCCAGTTGTTCCTGTTACTCATTGATGCTTTGTTTTTTTATGAGCACCTTTCATATGTAGCTTATTCCTATGGTTGTTACCTAGCAACATTAATTTGTTCAATTTAGTTAGTCTTCTTTTTCAAGAAATCTATCAGGTGTGTTTTGAGAACGTACCTGGAGTCCAACCATGAACCTTTAGAAAAGAGATGTGAAATAATAGTTCACTCCAGCACCTGTAATTAATGAATGTATACTTGGTATTACCCATCACAGCCGTACTGGCAGAAATGGGAATAGATGTGTGTGGTGTGTTTAAAAATTACCTGGAGAATACAAGTTCACTGTTGATTTCTTTGTGTGGTGTTTCAGTGCACTCAAAGAGCACAGATGCCTATCTCAATTTCATGCTCTTTTACCAACCAGAATCTCTGTTTCTTGCCTTTCTCTCCACAGCATGGTCCATTTAGCATTTTGCAAGCTGCACATGCACTGATGTGACATTTTGTAGGCCAGCAACCATAGTTACAGTACAAAATAGAGGATTTCACTTAAGCTGAAGAACATTAGAATGCAAAAAGGGAAAGGAGTGCAGAGGCCCATAAAGAGACTTACAGACCACGTAAAGTTTTGGGGTTGAGGCTTGTAATTTTTAATTCAGACTGTGGCTACTCTGGAGATGGTGATGCCTCTGAGACACAAAGTTGTGTTTGTGTCTTCTGCTTTCACTTGAAATTAACAAAAAAACCCTCTAAGCTTCTAATGTTCAGCTGAGGCTGTCTTGATGTTTTTATAATTCTGTCTGACAGCCTTCTCTGATCTGGAGAACAGTGTGTAAGTATAGGATTTGAAAATGCTTTTTTATATTGTCTTTTTGTTTCTTGTGCTAAACTTCCCGTTCATATGGAGCTTTCAAGGAGTCAAGAGGGGAGAGACTGCATAGAATTGGAGCTGATATTGGGAATGGAAGGTGTCATTCAGCTGTAGCATCACTGTACAGGACACTAGTGGGGTTTTTAAAAAAACTGTAAGAGATCTGCTTATTATCATCTACCTTCTGTTGCATGCATCTCTCAGAGGTGTTGAAGCTGCCAAGTACTAAATACATGCATCTGTAGGGGGCTGTGGATATCAATTGTATGAAAATTGCAGATCAACTGGTGCCTGTGGCATTAGTGGAAGCTGAAGCCAGAGTACAGAGGGATACGAGACATTTGTGTAAACATAGCCAATGTAGTAACTTGCTCAGAGGGAGAAAATAAGAGGAGTACAAGTGTTACCCTGAATGGGCTTCTTTTTGCATCATTGCTACTGTGTGTGTTGTTAGGAATAGTACACTTCCAAAAAATTTCAGTGATGGAGATTTCTGAAAAGTCTTTTCAAAATGGCAGTTGGACACAGACAGTACTGAAGGGACATACTGCAGTGCTCTTGGGCAAGGGATCACCTTAATATGAGGGATTGTTTTATAAAAGGAGCTTGTATACACATCTCATTGTGATAATCCTTACCTGCATTTCTGATCATAAAATATGAGATTTCCACAATGCCAAAACCCTTGCAGAACATAATTGCATTACTGGTATGAATCAGAATAACTTACATGCGGTTTTAGAGGATTTGAAACAGGATCTTGAGGTAGATACCACAAGTATTTAGTATGTCTTTTTTGCCCCTTTTCAAATTCTGGTGCAGTTCTTCTGTTCATTGTACTATAAATGTATTTTCCCTGTATCACCTATGATTTACACAGTGTGTCACTGCAGCATCAATACAGGATGGCAGGCTGTATGCAACTGTGTGTTCCTTTTCTTTCCGTGTTTCCTTGAGGGTTAATTCATATGTGCTGGAAGTGCTACTCACAATTTGGATACCATGCTCTGCTCAGCTAACTTTGGTGAAATCTTACATTAGCTATATCTTAGCTTTTTTTGCTTTGTCATGGTGGCTCTTGAATGTGCTGCTCTGAAAGTCATTTTGGGGACTAATTGCCGGTGTTAGATTGTCAAATAGGCATAGGTGATCAATCAACAGCTGTCTTACTGTCTCAAACACTTTTTTATATATGTGCTGTTAGATTTCATATACTATCAGACTTAATTCCATGGCGACAGAAAAGTGCTACAGTCTTTTTATAAGTCTTCTACTGAATTCCTAGTAGTTCTTGCATCAGTTATCTCTGGGAACTGATATGAGGGATAATGCTGGATGATGAAATTCAGTAATGAGCAAACAAGAAGGAAATTATTTCTTTTTTAAAATAAAATGTTTTTACAGGCCTCTTAAATTGCAACTAATTTAGGTTCTGTGATGTTTTTTAAAAGTGTTCCCTATGAACTGTGGACCATATGTGAAAGGAAAGGGTATTTGCTGAACTGTCATTTAGAGACATGAAATGCATCTTGGTCTGTAATCCAAAGCTGAGGTTCTTTCCATGTTCATCTCTTTTTCAGTAAATAGAAATTCTGTGTTGCAGTGAGCCTTTTGACAGCTGTGAAAATACCTGCTTTCTTCAGGAAGCTGGCACAGCTGAAGATGAGCCAGGATCATTTCAGCTTTATGTCGCTTCAGAATAAGTGGGATCCTGCTTAGTCTTGTTAGCTGAGCTTAACATGTCAAGGCCAACAACTACCAAAATAAGTAAATACAGGAGGATCTAGGGGATAGAGAAGGGCTAGAAGCAGAAAGGCAAGTGGGACATGGTTAAGTACAGATTAAAGTTTGCTCAGGCCTAAATTAGGGGTTATCATCCCGTCCTATGTTATGTTCGAAAACATTAAAAATGTATTCAAGGTGCTTTTTTTTAATGGACCATGATAGCTTACCTCACTAGATTAGTAGAGTTTTTGTAATAAAGCTTTCCTATTTCCTTGAATTGAACTTCTAAATCTTTTCTTGTAATTGAAATAATGATTTACTTTACCAAAAATACTACTTGCAACATCCAGTGGAGCTGGTTTCTGAACAAAGCCAAAGTTTAACAAGTTGTGGGCTAAGAAACAAAAGGAAGTTCAGACAGCTGCCAGAGTGTGCACTTTGGTTCTAGTTTGGGAAAGAACATTGCTCAAAGAAGAGTCTACAAAACTGCCAGTACCCTGTCCACCACCAGAAGTATGTCAGAGCTAGATTTTGCAAATGTTTTCCTTCAAAAATGACAGTCAGAAGCTAAGGGCTGTTTGCATGTTTGTGCATGGAAGTGATAAGTAGCCTCTGTGCTGTTCAGTTGAAATGGAAGAATAGACCTTGAATATCTACTTCTGTACTCCTTGATCTTGTGGCAGAATCCAGTACAGATTAAGGAAAATATCAATTTTTATCCCTGGAAGTGCATGTATGCAAGATATTTGGGGAGCTGGAAGCTCCTCAGCTACCTGCAGCTCTGCCTGCTAGATTCTTTCAGGTCAGTCACAAAATCTGTGTGTGCACACTTAGAGGACCAGCATGGTGCTGTGCTGGCTCAAAGTCCAATGATTTACCAATTTTGCTGTTAACTAGCAAGCCTTCTCAAAGTCACTTTTGTCAACATTTATTTTTCCTGCATAAGGTTGTCTTGATGGGAGGTGGGATCTCACTGGTTGGTAGAGGAAGATGCTTTGAAGGATTGTACTGTATATGAAATACCCTTCTGAACAGTGTACCTGCATATGGTTGAAACTGTTAGAACTCCTGTGGAGGGTTTATTTGATTTTTTGTTTAGTTAAACTCTGTGGAGAGCCATCACAGTAACACACTGGATTACTTGGCAGGCTGAGACATCTGCTGGCACTTCTGAGGTGTAGGCTACAGCAGTGAGGTTTCCCACTGCATCATGCTGAAATCTCTCCAACATAATGGTATTTAGTAGTAAATGCCATTGTATAGAGATGAAACTGTATGAAATTCAAGATTGCAGATTTTGTCTTTATAAAGCTTATGGATCTTAAGGATCTTACGGATCTTTTGCTACTACAAAGGTTTTATAGCAAGCCTGAGGGCTATTATTAACAGTGCTGCACC
Organism: Bombycilla garrulus; assembly: GCA_013400315.1. Lineage (NCBI taxonomy): Eukaryota > Metazoa > Chordata > Aves > Passeriformes > Bombycillidae > Bombycilla > Bombycilla garrulus. Next base: position 865,019 of record VXBU01014337.1, on the reverse strand, counting down.
CACAGAGAAAAGGAGCTGACAGAGGAGTGAAACCAGATTCTGGACTTCAGTGCAGCATATTATTAGAAGAACTCTATATGCACCTTGTCAGTGCCTGTCCTGTTAGAAATTGAGTTTAGGTGTGTAATTGATATACTTAAAAGCCTGCCAATGGTAATTCAATGCTTTAAACTATGTACTTGGTTTGCTTAGTGTTTTGCATCAATTGCCTCACTTTATGCATATTATGCTACGTAGGACACCTTTGCAACTATTTGCTATTCAGGGATAGCTTGAGATGACTCTTAATCATTCCTCCCATGTTACAATCACCTGAGAACTTAATGATCTTGCACGCTAATAGCTTTGTCTAAATTGTTAATAAATTAGCACCCTCAGGGACCAAGCCATACAGACTTGCACTGAATATATGCCTCGACTTTCTTCCCTTTCTGCTTTTCACCATGCTAAACAATTGCTGTTAGTTGCTGTAATTTACTCCCTGACTCTGTGGTCCGGGTCTGTCTTTTATGTCTGCTACATCCATCCCCTAAGCTTTTACTTGACAGCCATCTGACACCCTACAGCTTGGTACTTTAGATGAATGATAAAATTTAAAAGCCTTGTAATTCAGCCTCTCCCTCTTTATACTCCTACTTCTGTGGTTCCCTTGTGATTGCTCAAGAAGTGTTTTTGATATGTCCTCTCCAAATAGGATAAGAATCTGGAGGATGGAATGAAATTTAAATTGCAGCTCTGTCTCAAGATCACTAAAAATAGCAGGAAAATTATTGTAGACTTTGTCCAAGCAAAGCAAAACTCAGATTGTTGAAAATGCATCAAGTAGCTGGCATACAGAGAAAATGGTGTAACCTAGTAAAGGTGAGTTTTAGTAGTAGTGTAGTAGCTGTTAAATACAAAAATTGAGGGAAGTTACTGAAGAACTGAAGGAAGAACTGAAATGAAGAAACCTGTTTGTGGGGTGATGTGTTTTTTTTTTTTCCCTTTCATTTTTGTTTTGTTGTTGGTTTTTTTTGCCATGTCCAAACCTTGAAATCCTCTTGAGTACATTCTAAGTGAAGGCTAAGTGGCTGTTACGTTGCAGTAAAGAGCCTACTGACTTTCAGTGAGAAACATGGTGTTTCAGGTCACTAAATAGAGCTCAGGTGTAGGGGCATGACAAGCAGCCTGTTTAATTCTGAGCAGATCTTTTGTTCACCCAACCCTGAGAATGGAGATCATCAGCATCCCAATACAATTGCCATGTAAATGCTGTGTTCAGATCTCGTTATGATTATCAAGGCATGTTGTTTGTGGACAGAAATTGAGTGATGCTGTCTTAGATTAGAAAACATTGTTCTTGTTTCATATCAAGAAATGTGATATTTGTACAAACTCATTTATGTCATTTCTAAAAAAAAATAGTGCAGCTGTTTGCAAGCTGCTTCTGATGGTTCATTTACCTAGCAAACATGGCAAAAGAATGGATATTGGAAAATACAGTGTTTAGGCTGCACATCAGTGTGTATTTGCCAGCTCCATCGCCTGTCTCTACTTTCCATCCCTGTCATGAAGCGTTTTGAGAGACAGAAGGTTTGCAGGCAGCTATGGCATGTTTTGCCAGGCCAGTTGATACAGCTGGAAAATAAGGGCACATTTTTGGCTGCACAAAGCTCTGTTTGGTCAGGAGTAGCTGTTCAGGCAGTGGCTGTGCTGTAACCAGAAGCAGATATCGATGTGTGTGTTCGTCAGCCCGCTGAACTCCTGATAGGGAGTGATGTAACTTGTGGCTAGGGAGTAATTACAGTGCTCTGCAAGAGGAGTTCAGAGAGTGGTTAGTGCAAAGGGCTTGCAGAGTTCTCTCGTCTTGCAGAGTAATTATGATCGTTAAGGAGGAATGATTGAGCACAAGTTACTTATTTACAGTGAGGTAAGGTGGCATATATAGAAAGGTTGGTGCCCTTTTTAGGGACTGATGTTCTTCCAGCCAGCCACACCACATCCTTGGCTGATTTATTTTGTACTCTTTAAGGTAGAAGTCTATCTATCACACTGCAAGAGCAAGGATGCAGACAGATCTTTTTATATGGAAGTCGTTGGACTGCCCTTGGAAATACCATATCACAAAAATATGGTAGGATTTTTAACAATATATGATGATCACTTGTCTAATGATGTCTTCAAGCACTGCAGCACTGTCTTAGTCTTTTCTTCTAAATTATTCAGTCTTGCAAAGTATTTATTACAGTGTTGGACAATCTAAACTTGATACATTGCCAAGCCAAACTGAGATATTTGTAAGTTATACACTTTGGAAATGTATGGCAGCTTATTAGTAAGTGAAGTGGTGATTCACATTAGCATTGTCATTATTAAAAATCCCACCAAATTCTGGTTCAATACACACACAAACACACACACACACATATATATAGTAAATATGCTAATATTTATTCTGTATCCATAGCTTTTCACCATGGAAGGCAAAACAAATCTCCATAGCTGGCTCTTACTAGTTGTGGTTTTCTACTCTAAAAGAAATACATTACTTCTGCAATAATAATTTGCACTGTAAAAATATAGTTGACTAATTATATGATAATTTTACTGAAACTTAGTCTTTGCTCTTGCCACATTCCCTTTGCTCGGGACTTCCAGATGTGTTACACTGTCTTAATTTTGTCTTTCAGATGACGATGTGGACCTGGAAGCTTTGGTGAACGACATGAACTCCTCATTTGAAAGTTTGTACTCCGCGTGCAGCATGCAGTCGGAAACCACTCCTCTGCTCCAGAACGGGCAGCTGAGCCGCAGCCAGCTGCCGTCCTCGGGCTCGGGCACCCTGCAGCCCACATCCCCGAGGCAGAGGGTGCAGCGCTCCCAGCCCGTGCGCATCATGGCAGTCAGGTAGGGATGGGGCACTCACCTCCTCTTCCAGAGCTTGTCATCAACTGGCTTCAAAAGAACTGCATTGTGAAATAGGAGATCTGCTTTGGTGAGGAGTTCAATGGTGTTATACTGGACTTTTGCGTAGAAAAATGTGCTAAGTTGGTAAAGGACATAATATTGCCACATATTATCACCCCTCTTTTAGTCAAGGTTTGATGTTTTTGCAGTAGCTGATTTGTAGTCATTGGTACCAAGTGGCAGAAGCTATATCCATATTTGGATGTTTTTTTCCAAACTGTTAAACCTGGTGCTCTCAAGTCTGGTGTCTACTGACAGCCTATAGGTCTTGTTAAACATAAGAGATCGTGTAGGTAGGTGAGGGTATCCTCTACTATTCTTGATATACAGAAGATGCCTCTCTCTTCGTGGAGGTTTCCTGAATAGTTTGAAACCAACAAACAAAAAAGGAGTATGTCTTAGTTATTTATCTGTGCTTCCCAGAGCACTTTCAACTCACTTGAGTGCACTGTGTTAAGTCATTACCAAAAAAAGTGTTGGAAGTTGTCCCCCTGTTGTAGGGCTGAGGACTGGAATTCAGGCTTCAAGTGGAAAACTCTTGATGGTGATGGGAGAGTATATAGGTGATATACAGGTTCTTAAAATCTTTTTAGGCAGCAGGGAGGAAGGAAGCTCCTGTCAGCATGAGTAGGTAAATTAATTTCTTTCCTGCTAGTTAAACAGTTTCTTCTTTGAATGAGTTGAAAAGAATATAGTAAAAGAAAAATTCCAAGTGTGGAAGGGGTGGCTTCTAACTCTTTACACTGATGTATTGCTTATAAGAATGGTATACTTAAGGCAGGCAGTTTTCTATTTAAATGGGTGTGCAGTGCAGCTAAGTCAGTTGATGATGCCATCAGTTCTACAGCTATTTCGTAGTTTACCTTGAATGTGGCTATACTGGAAAATGTATTCTTTGGAGTACTACAGCTGTTGATGTTCGGTATATACCTCAGTCAAAACACTTAAAGTACTTTTGGTATTTATAAACTTGGCAACTCTTATTTTGAGAACACTCAGCCTTTTTGAAATCTGTAGTTCCATGCACACCAGAACATCCTGTGTTTATCATCATTGAAGAAGGTAATGGTGAAGCTTCTGTACAGGGTTATCTGGACCCATCTTGTTTGCCACCAGAATAGGGTGATTGACTGTGGTCTCCTAGGAGCACAGGTTTATGTGTGTATCAGTTACAAAGTAAGTGATCCACTGGCAGAAGTACAGGCACAGCAGAACTCAGCACAGACAATTCCCAGCTTCAGGAAACCACACCTTTCTAATTGTATTGAGTCTGTGGTTCCACTTCTTACAGTGGAGGTCAGTCAAAAACTTGCAGTACAACGCACTGTTGCACAGATATGACAAGTCTGTTGGTTTGAAGAAGTCTTACTCTGTCCTTTTACCCTGTGCTGTAGAGAACTGCACACATGGGGAGCACAAGAAAAAAATGAAGCAGGTCAAGTAGTTATTGGCATAGTTCATAGTTACGGCTGGAACAGCCCCCCAGATCTGTAAGACTCATTCATGGAACACCAAGGCAATTAAATTGCAGGATAAAGTTACCTATAGAACAGATTTCACAGAAGTTCAATTTTGTCATCCCCAGGTTCTGGTACAGGCCAAGACAGTGAGAGTACCCAGAGTGGACCATTCTGCCAGGGGCAAACCCAGTAGCTGTCTCCCAGGCAGCTCTGTTAAGGAGGCTCTGCTTGCTGAAGACATGCAAAAAAATGAGACCAAACTTAAGGTTTTAATGATTGGCCTTTCAAACCGATGAATTAGTTGATTTGGAAACTTTCATGATCGCCACTAGATGGTGCCTTCTGCTTAGACATTGAAGTGCTGGCTGCTGCAGTCAGCCAGTGTATCCTAAGTGCTGATGCCCTGACAGCAAGGAAACCAAAAGCCATCTTTGTAGTCATGAATAAGCCTTACAGCTTTCCTGGTAGGTTATAGTTTTGCTTTTGTTGGTGTGGGCACTGCAGGAGTACTGTAAACTGGAACTTAAAACTCCATTATGTACAGACTCATTAGGTGTATGCAAACTTGTCTGAACAGTAACTGGACTATAGGCATAAGGTGGGAGGCTGTAATTCCAGCTTATTGCTAAGGCCATGTCTTTGCATTTTCATTTCTCCAGGAAATGCTGAGTTGCTTGGAGATAGAATCTGGTATTATAATGAGGTGACACTATTGGTTTAAGTCTCAGCTTAGAGAACTTTACACTGGGGTACATGTTTGTTTTCAAATCCACTTGGAATTTGGCTCTGAGTGACTGCCATTGTTTTCTCCTCTTTCACGTTGGTTTGGAAGAGCTTTACTGACTTTCTGGCACACAGCTTAAGCTTGTAATCTAGTGTTTACAACAGTGAGTATAGATAGATATTTCTGTTTTTTATTTGCACAGTTACCTCAGTTACTCACCCAAGTAATCAAATTATGAGCAACAAAACAAGCATAGATGCCTGACTGGTCATTTTTCACATGCAATTACCTGCTTTGTGCTAGGAGTTGCTGTAACTATACAGTAGTTACCTAGGAAAAGAGTGGGTTTGATTCCTTGTGTTTATTGTCATTATCACAATAAACACAGGACAGGAGAGCCAGGTCTGGTGATGCCAGTTTGCTCCTCTTAATGCACAGTGCTTCTGTGTTTACAGGCGTCTCCAGGAAGAGGAGCAGCAGTTCCGAACATCATCTTTGCCGGCCATCCCAAACCCCTTCCCAGAACTTTGTAGTCCTGCAAGCTCTCCAGTGCTGGCCCCTGGATCTTTACCTCAGAGTCAACCTGCTAGTAAGCATGTGAGTATGGGATTAAGCTTTGGGTCATCCATTCGCGTGCAAACCAGTGGTGGACTGCTTCATTTTGAAGGCAGAAAGAAAATTTCCAGATAAGTAAAAGCACTTGTAGACTTTGTCTGTGAGTAGGGCAGCACTGGCCGAGAGAGTATCTTCAAATAGGCGTCAGAACTTTTGTGAAAGGTTTGTAAGAAAAGTGTAAAGATGAAGTAAGCCTCGTTCAGATAAATGCATGTTGTGAATGGAGCAGTAATGCTTAATATCCTCCAGTTTTGTTATTTAACCTAAAGATTTACTAATTCTGAAATCAAGTGAATTGGCTTAGAGTTGGATGAGGATCTATGCCTTTTATAGTGCATAATCTAGGCGGCACAAAAACACTGAACAGCTGAATTCTTTAAAGATATGGTGGTGCTTTATTTGCTGTTTTTCATGAAGCTGCTGAAAAAGCAAAGGTATTCCTAGAGCTTGTAACTAGACACAGCTCATTGTAATGGGATTTAAGGGGAAGGTTGTCCCATGGAAAGCTGATGGAGTAGTTTTCTGGCTTCTTGGCAGCTAAGATAGCCCAGACTCAGTTGTCATGTGGTCTAGAGCAGTAACCTCAGTGACACAGCAGTTTTTCTTCCCTGTCCTACACCACTCTACAAGAAACAGTCATCTAGTTTTGTATCGTTCCTCAGGCACACTTGAAGACTAAAGCTGGACTCAGATACCTTTATTTTGTACACTGTGCTGACCTGCATGGGAATGAAAAGATGGACTACTCTGACTATTGGCTTACCACAGTTCTGTTCTTGAGTAACCAAAAATATTGAGAAGTTCTGTGTCACTGCTCAATTAGCTTTTAATTAGTTCCTGCATCCTCTCTGAGAGATAAAGGGCTTGGGTGGGCAGTTCAGCTACAAGCAGTAGACCCAAAGGGGGGCCCTTACATGCTCTGTGTTGTGTTAGGGCACCATAAACAGCTGCCTCCTTTCCTGAGAGACACAATGCATCTCCATTGCTTATTCTGTATTTCTTACACACACAAGACAAACAATTAATGAAATCATGCCCTGCGAAAAAAATTGAGCCGTCCCATTGGGAATTTAGTACAGGGGCCTGTCAGAGACCCAGGTACTGGCTAAGCAGAGGGGCTGTTTTGCCAAGGCAGTGTTGATGTGACTCTGGGGAGATAAAACCAGGGCCAATTCCACCTCCTAGCACTTGCCAGCAGGACAGCAGCATAGCTGTCTTTCTGAAATAAACTTCAGTTTCTGATGAACTTGTGTTTACCTCTCCAAATATTCCCTGGTTTCAGGGTTTCTTTGCCTTTTAGCTCTATATTTTACTAAAATTACCCAAGCCACTGTAAACTCGGCTCTGTAAAACCTTAAGGAATCCTAAATGATCTGTGAGTCAGTTTTTGATGGAATTTAGAAACTAGTGGTTTAACAGCAGATAAATATAAAAATAACCAGTCTTCTAATGCATGTAAGAAGAAAGGCAGAATAGAACTTTTCCCAAGCTTTACCTTATAGTTTAAAAAAAAATTATTCTACCTTACTTTAAAATGAAAGTATTTGACAAATATTTTGAAAGCCTAATATTAAATAATTTATATTGTGTAGATGTGCTTGCTGCTGACTTTTTAAATCAAAAACAATCCATTATAGTGGTAAAACCTTTTAGGGTACAAGCTGAGGAAGTAAAGCATGTTGGGCAATAATGGTTTCTTTAGTAGATGCAAATACACTGTTCATTTCAGCATATCGACTCATTGGAGGGAGTTGAGAAACACTGGCTCAGGGTGAGAAAAAAATAGGAAAATGTTGTTTTCCTCTCTAACAAAGTATTTTACTCTCTTCAGTGAAGGGTTAGAGAAACAAAACCGGGGAAGAACCTTCCGGTTGTGAAGTATTAATCGTAAAAGAGAGTAGGTTTTGTTTTTTCATGAAAGAAGAAAACTACCTCAATTTTAAACAGAATATCATTGGATAGCAAAATAATCTCTGTTCAGCTTCCTTGTAGTTTAACTCAGTTTTAGTTCCCTTCACTGGAGTATGCTAAACATTATGAGTAAAAAAAATTTGTAATTTAAGAAATGTTATACATCTTTGCAACTTCAACCCATTAAAAAAATGTAGAGTTTGGGAATTTCAGTAAATTATTTTAGGACATGCTCTGGCTGAGATACATGTCTTCAATACAATGCAAACTACTGATTAACAAAACGAGTGATGAGCTTAGTTAAAGGACTGCAATAGCAAATTTTAATACCTGGCAGTTAGGGAAAATAAGTTGTGCTTTAAGGAAAATATAAATACAGTGTTAAGTGCTAACCAATGTAAAACATCAAGATGTTCAGTTTCAGGTTCTCTGCTTGCAAATTATGAACACAGATTAAAACTGGAGATGGGAATGAACCATTCTGTTTACATGGGATATATGAGGTACTAGTGAGTTCCTCTGGTGCATCTCAAGCATTTACAGGTAAATAAACAAACAGCACTTCCAGCCAGCAGAGGTGCAGCTCTGATCACACAGGGCATCATGGCACACGCATGGTGTGGAGGAAGTGTTGCCTTTGGTCAGCTCATATCTGTGGCACTTGAGAGGGTCTCAGGTTAATGTAGCCTTTAGGGATTTCAGAAAGAAGTGAATTGTTTTGTTTGCTGACCATGTGAAACAGTGGAGGGATCCCTGGGAAGATGGAGGGTCTGATGACTTTATAAGAAAGGAAATGTAGGTATTGTTCCTTCTGGAACACCCCAGTGTTATTTAATAACTATAAAATACAACTCTGCAGTGATAAAATCCAGTAGTGGTTATGCAAGAGGAATTGAAAGATCCAGTCTTGTTAAACTTAGAAGAGTCTCATATCATATTGCCAAACCTTAGGCATAAAGAAAGGCTAGCTCTATTCAACTTTTACTAAAAGTTACACTTTTTCCCAGTATATTATTCCCTATAGGAAAAGGATGCATGTGTGAATGAAAGAGCGAGTAAAGAAGCTTTCAGGTCATAAAGCTTGAATTCTATTTTTGGCTGAAAAAATTGGTATTGTCTTTTCTCATATGTGAAATTTTATTCTGTAGCTGAAGCCTGAGATAGAAATTTCTTGTTGCTTCTGAGTCTCTTCCTTTTTTTTTTTGTGCATTTGCCACCGCTTTTTTTAACAAGCGGTTCACAGCACTGCTTCATGCACTGCTTTGCATTTATTTCATACTCTTGGCTCAGCAAATAAAGGTAAAAACAGTAAAACAGTGAAAAATAACTGTAAAAAACCTTTCTTACTTTTTGTGCTAGGTTCTTCTTTCTGTCTTCTCATGGTAACAAAGCATTTTCTTTATTGTACTCAAAAAAGTGCAATAATTTTATTTTTTGGAAAATATTTTTATGAGATCTGTTGGGTAATAGTACTGATTTCACCACTGCAGGAAGCAGTATGCCACCTCTAACTGTGCTGCCAGTCAGGCACTGAATACTGCTTTTAAAGCTGATGGCTGCAGCAGTGTACTGCAGCTGCTCCCCAGAAGACAAGCAGCAGTGGGAAGTAACAGGTTTTCAGTATTAGCACAAAACTAAAAACACTTGTAGGCAAATGGGATAGTCATTTAATGGGAGAAGCAATCTGGAAGATAAAACTGGAGTGTTAAGCTTGAAATAATTTCAGATTTGTTTGAGTTGGGTTTGTTTGGGTTGGGGGTTTTTTGGGTTTTTTTTTGTTTTGTTTTTTTTTTTTAACTCTGAATTATCTTCTTTGCTTTAGAAAAAGAACTTAATCTTGTGGATAGTTTTTTTCTGAGTGCACAAAAGTTGAGAAACCGGCACATAATTTACTAGTAAAAGACTTAGAAGAGAAATAACTGTGAACTTTCAACTTACATTTCAAAGGCTGTCCTGCACTAAACAACATCCACAGTGGCAACATCTGTGCTAATAGGGCTGTGTGACCAAACAAACCTGGTGATAGACATTTAGAAATTATTTGTAATGAAAGAGATACATGCCTCTTTGGAGTTCTGCAGTATGATCTTTTATTGCAGGTCTACAGGTGGAAATGGCCCACTTTGAGCTTAGTGAAAAATGTTAGATGTTGGGTTGTTGGTAGTGAACAGCACATGGGTCTGTAAAAATTGGCACAGCTGAAGTTTTAATAATGTAGCCAACCAGCTGGTGAGGACCTGGATGAAAAGCACCAACCAGTTGTGCTGCGGAGTCAGTGGCTACTTCAGTTGCTGGTGTGGTGAGTGAGAGTGCAGATGTCTTGTGCTTGGAGAAACCATGGTCCATCAAGTGGTAGCTGACAAAGAACTCTTAAGTTCTTGAGTTGAGAGCAGCGTTGTGTGTGAGCTTGGACAGGAGGCTGATAGGAGAGGATCTCCCTGATCTGTGCATGACCAAGCATTCTCCTCTTCATCATGTGCCTGATTGTCCTCTAAGAATCATCCATCTGCCTGTCACCACAGAGCCCAAAACTTCAGCAGACCTCTGAGAGCACTCCCACTTTCCATGCATAGGAAGGGCAAGAAAAGGCAGGAGCAGGAAGGACATGGTCTGGGTGACACCAGGGGCATTGCAAGACCACGGGATATTTTTCTCTCCCTTTTCCCCACATCTTTGTATGGAAGGCTCAAGCATACCTACAAACACAAAACCACCTCATGTCTGAGGGGGAACAGTGGTTGCAGGCCAGGAGAAGGGACAGCTGAAAGTTTTTAAAACGTTGTGTATTTAACAGGATAAATATGTTCATCTGAGAAAAATGGAGACCAGAAAATTACCAAACCAAGATCAAACATTTGTCCAAAAGATTGCTAAAAACATCAGACAGCTACCTTAGTGCCAATTGAAGTCCATCTTTGTGTTGCTGGTATAAACGAAGAACTAGTTGGTAACTTAGGTTATAATTTCTGGTTGTGTACAAATATTTTGGAAAAAGCATGCAATAATTACATGTAGGTCACTGCAATGCCACAGGATATTAGGCTTAAGTATCTTGTGTGAGTCAATGAAGCTTTCAACTGTAAAAATAGGGCAAATTTCTCACATCCCCCCTCTATACAGCCCAGGCAAACTTCCAGAAAACAGTTTGATGTACCCAAATTATTTACTCTTTTCTAGCAAATTAAATTCACAAATGGGTATGAATTAATGTCATTCTTTTTTCCGGATTTAGTTACCCTTCAAGGGAACGTGTGTAAACAGACTTCTTAGTTTTTATTGTTCTAATTACATGTTATGATGTACATTTTTTTATTTTTCTTCCCATAAAACTTTTATATTGGCTGCTTTGAAGATGAGGATGTTGATTTTCTAAAGAGAAGCTGTATAAAAATATGAACTTCTGTGTAATACAGGCATTATGTACTAAGTTAGATTTTGCGTGTGTCACAGCAAATTTTGTACTTGATCCTTCAGTGGAATAATCTTTAGCAACAAGACATTTTGAAATTAAATAATGACATCTAAGTGAGTCAACAGGGCATTACTTTCTCGAAGCAGGTGAAATCTATAGCTGGATCTAATCTGGTAATTTCCTTAAGTCCAAGTTCAGGCATTCCTTTTGGCCCAACTTTAAAACATGGGTTTTCATGAGTATCTGCCATGACACATCATGTTGTTTCTCTCCAATCTTTCTTTGAATCAAGTCTCTTATGCTCAGTAAATAAATCCTACATAAATTTCTCTGCAGCACATTTAACTCAGATGCTTTTTTGACATGCAGTTGCAATTGTGTTTGGAAAAAGTAGGGAAAGAGCAGGCTTCTGCTGCAGAGCTGTGATCTAACTGCATGAAAGCAGGCCATTGGGTGCCCCTCTCTCATTTGTAGAAACAACACTTTCCCAGACCTAGCCAGCTAAATTTGAGGGGCAGTGTAGGAATGATGTTGCATTACTTGCTATCTTACCTCCTCTCTCATGGAAACGTGTTGTCCTGAAATCAGGGTGGGGGTGAGTTCACATCATTTTGCAAGTTGCATTTACTCATTGTTGAAGAAAAGAGTGATGAATATCTGAGGTTTAACGAGCCTTCTGGACTTAGCTAAAGACTGGCAGCCCTTGGTGCTGCCTGGTGCTGGTCACCAGGTGGGTCTGCAGGCTCTCCAGCTGGAGCCCTGCACGTGGCCTGCTGAGGACAGGGATCAGCATAGAGGCAAAGCTGCTGGTTCTCCTTCCTCATGCCTCTTACAGCAAGAAGCTTTGTGGTAGAAAGAAATTAGTCTCTTTGTTCTTGCTTTTTGGAAAGTGCCAGAACAGTAGTTACAGTCCCAACATGAATTACTGGAAATATTAAGGGCATCTCATGCTCAAACCCAAGACTATGTTATTTGTTGGGATTTTTTTGTTTCTAATGACACAAACCTGGCCCAGCTCCCGGAAGCGTTTTGGCTCCCTCCCCCGAAGTGCTGCTCCAGCCGCGGGGCTGTGTGCTCAGCACCAGCGGGGAGCGCACCGTCCATCCGCCAGTGCTCCGGTACACAGGGCGCCATGGAACCCACCTGGCCCAGGCCTGCCTTCCTCCCTGTGTGCTGCTACCCCCTCTGGGTCTCCAGCCACACAGTAACACTTATAAAAAGCTGTTGCGGAGTAATACTACTGAGCTGTCTGTAGTATTTGCACCAGTAACTGCATCAGTGTGGTCGTATTACGTTTTTGTGTGCCATCTTAGTTACATGTGCCCTTGCACGTTTTGTTGCATGTTCCTCTTGCTGTATTTTATTAATGGCAGAGTAGGAATATAACTTTGCTGTTCTCTGCTTTGATCAGGAATTGACAGAACTGAGGAGCTGTCTGGCTGAGAAGGCAGTGAAAAATGGGAAAGTATATTATGAGAGGAATTCTAATTCTCTCTGTGCCTAGTGTGGCAGGCAAGAATGGCTTTTGGTGTAAACATAAGTGCAGTAGGGAATTAAAAAAAACCCAGAACTATATTGAGTGACTGTAATTATACCATAAACAAATGGTTGAGACAAATCAGAGATTTCATAACTTTGTGCTGATTGCCTTTAAGGAGTCATTCAACAAGGTAGGAATAGCCACACTGAGTCTGCGTGACATCTGTGCTGTCTGGACTCGAGGTGTGAGTTCAGGTCAACTTTAGACATTCTGCATAGAAGCCTTTTTTGGCTCTCTTTTTTGGACCTCTGCTACCCAGTGGAGCAGGTGAAAGAAAGCACCAACTCACAGCTGAGATCCTCTGCTGTGTGTATCCGATGTGACCTTGTAGCACTGGTTTGTTGCCAGCAGCTGGTAGGTGAGCTGACCACGGGGTGCTTCCAAGGTGAGCTGTGGCAGCTTTTGCAGATCTGTGCTGGCACCTGTGGCTCAGCTGCTGCTGATCCCTGGTGGGTGCCGTGGATGGATGGAGTGCAGGACTGGGAAGACACCCAACTTTTTGCTTGCTTGCTGGCATCTACTTCTAGGGATGGAAGGCAAAGCCAGTATTCAGTTTGTTCCTTTCCAATCCATCAGCACAGCTTTTGCTTAAGTGTGAGGAGGGATGCCGTTCATTCAGAGCAGGTAAAAGGCTTCTTTGGACTTGTTTTAATTTTCTGGACAGTGACCTGTGCCCACGATTAAAGTGGAAATCTATTTGAAGTGTCCATCTTCACTTCAGTGGTGTTTGTGAGTGGATGCCTGGGGAAGAAGGAACTTGGAGTTAGTTCATTGTTTTGGTAATGGGATATTCTTGCATTGTGCCAGAGCTTGCAGATACAGTTTTGTTCCATTTCCCAAACAGGGGGAAATGTCAGTTGGAATTTAATAGCATTTTTGTATTAGAAGAATACTGCTGAGTTAATTAAATCATTGTGGGATGAGTTTCAATTCTCTGTGCTCTTGATTTATAGCCTCCTATTGCTATCAAATTCTTATTATATTATTCTTCCTCCTAATAGGAGTGCAGAATTACTGTACTAAAAAGTGATTTTGTTTAATTAATGTAAGTACCTTCAATCTTTCCTTCAGCCTGGCTGTAATCTGAACATCATTTGCAAAATTTACATAAAAGTGAGTTTAATCTGGACTTGCTAAAAGATAAGCCATCATTGGTTCACAGAAGCTGTATCTCCTGTTCCTCCATTGGCATTTGGATTGCTTGTTCTCTCCAGCAGTAGACCCTGCGGCTGCCAGGGTTACTGGATCTGGTTTCTCCTGCTGCATTTCAGGAAGCAACAGAATTGAAAATACTGATGTTGTACTTCATGCCTGGAGTGCTTGGGGTATTCTGGTGTTGCTGCAGGAGAAAGGAATAGCACTCTGAAGCAATATGGATTGACTGTCAGCTGGAAGTCTGGATCCAAGATCCCACGTTGAGCCTAGGGATGTTTCTGGGGAATGTGAGTAAAGTAGCTTTGTCACAGTGGACTTTCTTCCAGTGAGATTTCATTTAACAGTAAAGAAAACACTGTTCCATAAGTTTTTATGGGAGAAGGGGATGAAAGTGAGAGACGCTTTTAAAAGCTGCTTCTGTGTCTTACCAAACAGGTGCCACTTTATAGCACCCAGGTGTTTTCAGCTACACCTTTCATCTGCCTAGATATCTTGTCTGGCCAGGATGAGGAGCTGCTCCGTTTCTTAGGGTTATTTGGAGATGGGCTATGAGGATACTGCTTCACCCTGCACACACACAGAGTTTACAGTGTGCGTTGTCCATCCAGACCTTTCACAGGAATGTTGTGTCTCGCTCCGTGCCTCACGCCTGCCAGATGTCCCACACTGCTTTAGGAGGCCCTGGGCTCACTCAATCACACTCAGGAGCTGCAGAGGAAGCAGCCTCCTGAGTGCTGGCATGGATGCCTGTGCCCCACAGTCACCAGGGAAGGTTGGCTGCCTCGCCAGGTGCTGACCTTGCTCGTGTTCCTCCTCTCACCTTTTACATTCAGCTTTAAAAATTGTATTTCCTTACCATCCTTGCCAGAATAGGTAATAAGAATAGGAAAAAGCCGTTCATAAGAAACAAATATTGCTTAAAAAAAACTGCTGAAAAAAAGGAGGTTCAAAATGGTAATGAGAGTGTTCTAAGCTAAGTAACAGTGTCCCCATAGTGAAACACCTGGATTTAATTTTACAGACAAGTTGCCCTCAGGCTTCAATGAGTCATGTGTGAACATGTCCTTGCCTGCAAACTTTAAGAGCAGCTAATTACTCTCAAGTAACTTGCTTGTCACATGCCGGTTACACTTATTTTCCCTATTTTTTGCCAAAATCCATGGAAAGCAGGACAACCACAGTGTTTCTGGAGCTTATAAATGGCTTTACAGATGTTTTCAACAATTCTAGTTCACTAAGTACTCAGTTCTGCTGAACAAGCTATGCATGGGATCTTTGATAAGCATCACATATCAGATACACAGTTTTAGCACTGAAAAATACCTGTTGTACTTCAGTTTATTAATGCTTTTTACTAAGTTGTCACAAACTCCAGAGCAGTGTTATATTTAAATGTTTGAAGTGTGTATTTTTATATATATATATGTAGACCCATCTATCTATATGATTGTGTATAGGAGAAAATCAAAAGATTTTGCTTGCAGTGCTGTCAACTTATAATGGATTTATGGCACAGCTTGAAAAGAAATAGACATTTAATGTATAAAGATCACCCTACTCTTTATGAGGAAAAGAAAGCTAATGTTATGTGAATAACATAATCTAGTCATGCAGGTAAAACCTTGTATTTGATATTCTCCATGTGTTTTGTCTGTGTTACATGCTGGTTTGTTCTATGTATTTTTTTTCCCATGGCTGACCTTTGAACTTTTTTCCGTAACAAACTGGCTTGTTAAAGCTTTGTAAAGCTCATCCAAGTGAGGCTGAGCCTTGCCTCTTGTTACAGCCTTGTCAAATGAGCGTGCTCTAAAAGGCAGACTCAAATAATGATTTGCTGAAAAATGCTCTTGCTGCACTTGAAGCTAATGTCATTCCATTTCTAGCATTTAAAAGGTCCTAAATATATTTGAGAATATCTTTTGTTGTCTTCATGAGTGGTGCTGAGACTGGGTTTTGGTCCTGGGTTTTGGAATGTGGATCCAGTCAGTGTTTAGGTGTAAGTTCTGGCTTATGCTTTTTGTTTCTCTTTGAGCATACTTAACCACCATGATTTGCATCCTAGTCTGTTGGAGGTTTTGGTTGGGTTTTTTTGCATTGGGTTGTTGGGTTTGTTTTTTTTTTTGCCTGCACAGATGGAAAAGGTAATCTAAATACTGAGTCTTTCATCTTCTGCAGAGAGGGGCTGTCATTCCAAGGGAAATGAAGTTTTTGTCAACTGGGGGACCATGAGAGCACCACATTCAGTCCCAGGGATAAAGATTGTCAATTTCTAACCATTTGTACAATGTAATTCATTTTTTAGTATTTTCTAGGATATTAATAAGAAGGGGAAAATCAGGAGGCTGCCAGCTATATTTGTGCAAATGTACCTTCAGTGTAACTTCCCTTTGCTCCCAGTGAACATTCAGTTCTGCGTTGCACTGCATGCAAGTTACAAATGAGCATTTGCTTACAGCCTAATTAAGCATAGCTTAGAGCAGTACTTAATTGCAACACACCAAGTAATACAGAGGAACTTCAAGCCAATCTGGCTAACAAGAAATTAACTTCGTGCTCTGCCCAAGGTTGCGCGAGCTGCTGTGTCTGTGAGGTTTCATTGTGTCTTGCCCTCTGTCTCCATGGAATAGCACTTGGGCAGTCTTCAGAGGTCACAGAGAAACCTTTTAGGGTTTCAGTTATAGCAAGAAATCCTGCAAAAAGTGAGACGGAGCATGATGGAATCTTTCAGTGAGTAGAGAAATTGCCTGTGTAGCAGATGCTGGCTTTGGGTGTCTCTAGCAGCTCATCCATTGTCTGAATGGTTCTGCAGTGAAAGACTGCTACGATGACATATAATCATTAAAATGAAAGAGCTGAATGAACTTCATAGGAAGCTTTCTATATGTTACTTTTATCCCTTAAATAAGTAAATAACTTAGTAGTCTGAAGATAGTGAAATAAATTTTACAGCACTGTAAACATGCTCACATCAGCTTCTCCGCTTTGCCTCTTTCCCAAACTTTTTACAGCGTGCAGCTGTAAAAGCTGTGACGTTTAACTTTTCTGTCAAAATGCTCAAGGATGATGTGCATGCAAAGGGTTTGTTTTATCCCTGTGCCAAAGGCCTGGAAGTGCTAACAGCCCTACATTCAAATACTAGCCATTAAGAAAGGGGAGACTCTAGTAAAACTCCAGCAAAAATAATATAAAAAAACATGTCCAGTGTCAGACATGATTCATAATGACTGCATCCATTGAGTTTGCAGCAGTCTCTGCTTTCTGTATAATTAACTTCATCTCTACTACAGTAGTGCCTTTTCTGAACATACTAGATGCAACTTAGTGGCAATCTCTAGGTATGAAGACTGATGGATTGTGGGGGGATTAGTTTATCTTCATTTCTTTATTTTTAAATACATTAATGTAGGGAAGGAGAAAGTAAATATTTTTCCTCTTAAGTTGTCGCAATATTTATAGTAAATTCCAAACCAGTAAGGTCTCACTGAGTTCAAGAAATGCATTAGAAATATTTGGACAGAAGGTATTTAATTTTGATTATTGATTGCAAATTGAAGTACAAAATGCGTGTGTTAATTTAAGACAAACTTGGAGGTCTTTACTTAAAACTGACAAGTTGCAGGAATGGCCATGCTTTTCATATTATTTACTGTGCAGTGGCATTTTTTTTGCTGCTGGAAAATGGCATGTAGAATAGTGAACATATCTGGCATTGTTTTGCCCACCTACAGGGTGCCTTTTATTGAATCTCAGCTTGGAAGAAGTAGAGATAAAAAATTTCAACTTCAAAGGATGATACTGGGATTTCTTGGGGAAGGTAATCTTCACATCTTTGTGTCCGACTTCATATCATGAGTGGCTGAATCAGCCATTGGCTCAAACTCCATGCATAAATCTCATAAAAGCTCTGTCAGAGATTTGGGTTTAATTACCCTCAGGTTGGCAGATTCCTGCTGTCAGATGCAGACATGGTAGTCCCAGCCTTTTACTGTCCTTCTGTTCACAGACCTCTTCAGGTAGATATTTGCTTCCTGTCAAAAACAATAGCAAGTGCTATTTTGGGAAGGTGTTGCATTCTGTATTTTGCTTGATGAGCCTTATGGTCTGACCAAGGGACCTTGGTTTGTGCTCTGTTCCTCCTCACCTCTTATTTGGGATGCTTGTCTCCAGTTAATGGTGACACAGGAAACCTTGCAAGTGCTTTCATGCTGTCATAGGGTATCAAAGCTATAAAAGATGGTAAGTTGCACAAGTGCCTCTTCCTCTTTCTCTTGACCTCAGTGGGAACCTCAGTGACTAGTGAAGGCAGGATGTGCTCTGACTGAGGTGGCTAGTGACAGCTGAAATGACTGCCGCCTCTGTGTAGCTCAGGTGGAATGCAAACCACATAGTGATCTGTGATCATGAAGATCCTTCCTTCCCCTGGGTTACCAAGCTGTTTTATTAGTACTGAATTGGGCCTTGTTTCTAAGCGAGAAATCATGGTTGACCATGTGTCTGAATGGCAAATGTCCTCAGTTACTCCTGGAAGAAACAGCAGAGTTTGTTTATCTGGAGAGATGCTGGCAGCTCCAGGGATGATTTTTTTTCCCATAATTTGTTAAAGGGCTTGTGAAAAATGATGAGTTTCATATCTCAGCCTTGTTGTGCAAATTCAAGTCAGTTCTCTTCCACATCTGTTTAGCAGTTTCACTTCTGTATGCAGTGTTCAGACATTTGCGGTAGCCTTTTCAATAGAGAAGCATAAATAAGATTTAGGTAGGGAATACAGATTTTCCTGGACAGATAGTTTTAGCCACTGGTACTTGATACACAATAGCGATGCCAATTTTTGAGAAAAAAGAAAATTTGTAAGAAATGGGACTCTGTGCTGGGGAAATATCTCTTTTTAAGAGCCAGTTAAGCCCATTGAGGGGAGAGCAATAGCAAGAGTTTCTAAGGGAGAGGGTTGAGGAACTGCACTGCCATTTCAGAAAGTAATTTGCCTCTGATTTGCTTTCTGATTTTGTACTAGGGAAAGCTACCCTTGGCTGTTGTTTTGTGTAGAAAACCAAATGCAAGAAACTCAAGTTGGTTTGTGAAGAAGGAAGGAGGTTTAATTTTCCCAACTGATTGTCTTCATAATTTACAATCAAAGTCATTAAGATCTTTCTGATGTTTTAGCTAACTAAAACTGAATTTGTCATCTCAAGGTGCTTTCCATGTTGAACCCCAGAATGAGGCTGCCTGGTAATTTAGACAGTACAGTCTGTACATATGGAAAATAATGATGTCTGCAGAGAAGATTAAGACATTTGGCTTAATGAGGCAAATGTCTGTGGAAAGGAAGTGTGTTATATCACACTCAAAGAGGATATATCTTTTCACTTCTTCTTTGAACAGGATTTTCATGGTATAGCTGAAGGAAATTCATGCACTAGCTATTTTGTTACATTTTAAAAAGCGAAAATCACAGCATGCACAGGTTGGCAAAGCCTTGGTTGATGTGATCCAAACAAACTTGGGTTGTTTTCTGTTCAGCTAGGTTCACTGAAATAAGAATCTACACAACTCTGGAAACAAATCACCAAAACCACTTATTTATTATAAGTTACACTTTAGGACTGATTAGTGTCAGTTATGTTGAAGAGTGTATAAGCAGCAGTTGAACCAAAAATAGTTTCAGTACCAAATATATTTTGTTAATACTCTTAAGGTAGCAAAAAAATTCTACTTTTCCCATGTGTAATCTTGTGCAGGAAGATGGGGGACTTGTGGAAGAAGCAAATGTTGTGACAGTTTTCTGTGCTGTACAAAAGGCAAGATAGATCATTCTCCAGTAAGAAGCTTTATGCTCTGCCAGCACCAAAAGCCACCAACCTTCTGAAGCTTGAAAGGGCAATAAAATTTTTCTTAAGTGTAGAATTGTCTCTGCATGAATAAATTGAAAGTGGTAAGTAGTGAGATTTGCTGAAGTCTGGAGATTTGATGACACAGTTAGAAAAATTAAGTAATAATTAATAGTTAATATTATTATTGCCAGTTATTAATACAACAGGTTTTAAAGGCACTTCAAAATAAATTAGTTTTTTTATGTAATAGTATGATTTAACCTATGAAATTCTACATGGCAATTGAATGGAAGAATTAGGTGTTGAAATTTGAAATGTATAGAATGATATTTAAGTGTATGTTACTAGTTTACATAAATACAAGACTGCAATAAGCATAGAGACTAAGAAAAGCAGATCTTAGTATTTAGATTCTTATCAAACCCAAGCTACTGTTTGGGGAAGGAAGAGAAAGAAAAACACTGTTTATGTAGAAGTAGATTTGATTCAAGTTTTGTCTAGAAGGGGCTATTAAATTATGTTGCCCAGGACCCCGAGATTCTGAGATGTTTACATGTCTTCTGTTGCATATTGATCTAAATTGTACTGCTGCCTTTTGAGGCTAGCTTTCTTAAACTTAGGTAGCTGGGTCTGTGAGCCAAGTGCACAGCACTTTAAAAATGTTTTCATTTGAAAGACAATGGAATTACGCACTCATGGAAATAGAAACTTCAGAATAAGAAAGATGTCCAAAGGTTGATCTGCCTTCTGCCAGTCAGTCGGGGGGGAAAAATGAGCTTGGGAAGCGGCATTTTCCTTTAATAAACCTGACACCAATGCCTTTATATTCTCTTTGATTTTCTCTGTGGTTCAGTTCAAGAAGGTTTCAATGACCCAGATTTTTCTCAGCATAATCCTAAAGAAGATCCATGATATAAATACAGAGCCATCAAAATCCTTTGAGACAAAAATTATCATTTGTGCCAGGACAGAGATAGAGTTGCTGGTATCTTCCCATAGTGGATTTTTTTAACCTCTTGATAATAATTTAGCAGGGGGAGAAAGGGGCAGAAGGAAGCATACTCATAGGTAATAACTTTTATGTGTTATCTATACCACATAAAAATACAGAGTCAACTCCCTTGTTATTGCCTTTAGGAGTCTTGGAAATAGTTGGTTTCTCTGTGATCAGCTACAATAGAAAGGCCACTGTTAAAAGATTTCTCACTTAATGTCATGCAGAATTGGTTTCTAGAGAGTGTCTCTTGTCTTAAAAGATTCACCCAATGTTTGCTCTTTTCCTCTGAGGATTTTTTGCATACCCCTTTGCTTACACTAAACGAAGAAACTGGGCAGGTGAGCTATTTGAATATAATTGTCCTTTTAATACAGATAATTATTTTAAATGTTTAATGGGATCCTCATAAAAATTGTAGCATAAACTTTTCAATTAGAGAGAAGGCTCTTTGATTACATCTGTGTAAGATATTTAATTGGGTGGACAGCACAGAATGAATATGTTTGGAAATTATCTCAGATTACCTGCTTGTAGGGGGATGCCTATAGGGAGGAGAAAGCTTTGCTTCCAATTAACTTCAAAGATAAGATAGCTTAATTGGAAGCTGACTGTGCCTCGACAGCTTCAGAGCAGCAGTGACTTCCAAGTAAAATAATCTGAAGCAGATGCTGAATGAAGAAGTAGCATTTTCTTTCATGCAGGCTTTGGCATCAGATCCCTGGCATTACGTTATCTAGTTCTATATGAGGAAGCACTTTTATATCGTGGTACTGATTTCAGCACACTACTTCATATTTATACCTACACTGTTAAGTTCATCAGCCTTTGACAAACAGATCGTAACACTAACTTAAAGGGAACTTTGAACCACTTTGGCTTGGGAAAAAAAGTGATGAGGAATCCTACAAAGAAAACCCATTTAGTGTTCCTGATCTATGATCAAACTAGATTTTTTTTAATGCTTTTAGTTAATGTTGTGGTTATGTAACTTTTCACTATCTGTATAAGAGCTTAGAGGCTAGACAAAGGCAAGAAAGCTGATTAAGTTTAACAAGGGCAAGTATAAAGTCCTGCACCTTTGGAGGAACACCCTCAGCCACCAGTACATGCTGGGAGTCATCCAGCTGGAAAACAGCTTGGCAGAGAAAGACCTGGGGGTCCTGGTGGACTCCAAGTTGAATGTGAACCAGCACTGTGCCCTTGCTGCCAAGAAGGCTGATTGTATCCTGGGCTGCCGCAGGCAAAGCATCGCCAGTGGGTTAAGGGAGGTTTATTCAGCTCTTGTGGAGGCCACATGTGGAGCAACCAGGTCCAGTTCTGGGCTCTCTGGCACAAGAGAGATGTGGACACACTGGAGAACATCCAACAGAGGCCTAGAGAGATTATATGGGGACTGGAGCATCTGTGCTGCGAGAAAAGGCAGAGAGAGCTGGGACTGTTCAGCCTGGAGAAGAGAAAGCTCGGGAGAGTCTTATGGATGTATATAATTACCTTGAAGGAGGGTGCCAAGAGGACAGACCCAGGCTCTTTCCAGTGGTGCCCAGGGATAAGACCAGAGGTCATGGGCACAAATGGAAACACAGGATGTTCCCTCTGAATGTGAGGCAACACTTTGAACTGTGAGTGTGACTGACTGCTCTCCGTCATGGCCCAGAGAGGTTGTGAATCTCTGTCCTTGGAGATACTCCAAGGCACCTGGATGCTGTCCCAGAGAAGAGGCTCTAGGTGATCCTGCTTGCGTTACAGGGTGGATCAGATGACCTCCAGAGATCCCTTCCTCAACGCTGTGTGAGCCTGTGATTGTTCTTAAAGTTTTATAATGAAAAAAAACCCTTAACCCAAAAAAATGGTTAAAGATGTGTTGATCTTGAAACATATCATCTCTGTCTCACATCTTTAATAATAAAATTTGGAGAGGGTAAAGCTCCCTGTTAATTCATTTATAATTACTGAGTTTCTAAGAGTAATGTTTTTGCTTGCCTGGCATGTCCCAGCATTGCCAACATAATCTGCTTGAATATCTTGCAAGAATTCTATTAAAATTTACTTTAACGGAGGGATTTCTATGTTGAATGTTTGGGTCTCATTTGATTATGAACAGTACTGAAATTGAACAATGGCAATCAAAGCACACCTAAATATATGTTCTATGCCATATATCAGTAAAAATAGAGGAGCCAGTTGTCTGATTTATAACTGACAAGAACCTGGACCAGAGCACTTAAAAGATGATCTGTTCTCTTGGGAAATCCTCAGCCTTAGAGGCACTAAAAATAACACCACTCAAATGCTTATTCAACTAGTCACAAGGGATAGAATGAAAGATTACCAGTTGGCAAAAAAGATGATGGAAAACATTTAAGGACTGTGAAAAGAGGTTTATATGATTCAATGCAGCTTTGCACTAAAATCTGTTTGATAAGCAGCAGTGGAATACTGATAATGATGTACCTGCAAAGGAGAAAGACGCCTGTAGTATGATGGGAAGGACTGGGTGGGTAGGGTGTATTGATGTCAGGGTAAGAGGAGCTGCTCTGGAATAGGTGTTGGTACGAAGCAGAACTCACATCTCTGCACTGTGACCTGCAGCAGGAGATGCAGAGAGCTGACATATTAATCTTCAGGAACAGGCTGAAGAGAGGAGCTGCAAGAGAGGAAGGATGGAGCAGTTTGTGATACTTCAAATCAGGCTGCTAAGAACTGGGGAGAACATAAGAGAGGAGAGGTTATTACTGTTCATCTGCTATGCGGCCACAGGTCCTCTAAAGCAACTTTTGTGTATGCCTGCTGAATGTCTTACTTCTTGTCGCTTTAGCAAAGTAACCTTCTTTTTAAAAGTTGGCATAAATGCTGCAGACTACAATCCGTATAATACAATCTATAATGAGCTAACTACTTCACTTTTGAGCCACTGCTGCTCCAGGAATTAATGCCTGGAAACCTCAGTACATGTAGATGATAGGGGAGAGCTGGAGGACATTGTTGTGAGTAGGATTGTATAGAGGACCATTTAGTTGCCTTTGTTTCTCAGCTTTTGGTAAAAACTGGTTGATTCCTTTCAGTTCATAATAGGCTGAATACCAAGCTGTTTCTATAATGTCATGGATTGCTTGTTCGGCATCTTTTTAATTAGTGACATTTTATTTAGTCCAAATTAAATATGCCAGATGTAGCTGATTTAGTGGCTAACAATGATGAGTGAGGGGAGGGAGAGCTAACATATAGCCGTCTGTTCTCAAGGAAGTTTTTTTTTTATTCTTTTTTTTTTTATTTCTAGTTCCACAAGAGAAGTTGGAGTGGTAACCATGGCAGCAGGGAATTTGTCCCTGTAAGCTAAGCAAAGGGTTGGGTTGTGTGGGGTTTTTTTTATGTGTGTTTTTGTTTTTTTGTTTGTGTTGCCCCTGCTCAGAGGAAGGGGTGTGCAAAGTGGTCTCAAGCAAGCCCTGGAGAGGGAACTTGGAAATAGATAAGTTAGAGATGCGTGCTGCGGACTTAAACTGGAGGGTTGATCTTCCTGTAGTGTGCACGGATGGATGGGTGCAGCAGTGAAGCAGAGCAGTGAGAGATGTGAAAAATTTCTTTATACCTTGAATCTCTACATAAACTATTTTGGGGTGGGGTAGTTACTGTATGCTAATAAATCCCTTGTAGTATTGTTTTTGGATTTATGCCAATATTTTTCTCACTTTTTTTTATTGAAAATAAATAATTCTTAGGTTGGAAGAGAGTGAAATTTGCGTGGGGCTAGCTGCATTCAAGAGAGAATATCCAGCTTAATTGTGATGCTATAACCCTAGATCTTACATCAGCCCTGGAAACTTTTCCTATATCACACCATGATTTTCCTCTGATGCTTAAATCTACCAAAAATTAAACAGTAGAGCCGTTTCATGGAACAGTTTTCTTCCCATTAAAGAAATCACTGAAAATGAGAATTACATATGCCTTGGGGAGAGGATAACATAAGCTCTCTTCTTCCATTGACATAACTTCTCCTGGGTAAAGATCTGCAGGGGGTTAATTCTGGCCACACAATCGATGCTTACACTGTTGTGCAGAAACCCCCTCCCCGCCCAATGTGAGCAGCTCTGTTAAAAGCATTTATTATGTGCATGTGACAAAGTGACCCATAAAACATCCTGAACCTTGCAGGCAACAACAATTAGCTGATACTCACCGCTTGGAATCGCCGGCTTCCAGAGCTGGTAGCTCGGGAGACAGGAAGTTGAGCAATATTGCTGAATACTGTACGGCACAGAGGCAGCTGGGCATTAGGGATGCTCTGCCATGCTGCTGGAGTTAAGCCTGTCACCCTCTCCTATAAAGCACCCTGCTGCTACTATGAAGCCAGAGCACTATGAACCCAGCCTGACTGGAAAAACCAATTGTGCATTGGGCCCGATGCTGTCGGAGTGCAGGAAATTTGTACTTCTAATATGTGCTTGAGCTTTTGGGATTTTCAGCCCATGGAGGCCATTGTGCTGTAAATTTCATTGGGTGTTTATACTTCAAATTTTCATCATTCCTTGAGTGGCCATAGGTTATGGCCGGTTTTCAGGAGGACCCTTTCTCCATGTTTTGCTTTTTTTTTTCCAGTAGCTTTCACTATCTTTTTCACTGTCCTAAGTTGTTCTCATCTTCATATTTTCAGCATATATCAACACTTAATTTGGTTGTAGCCCTTGCATTTTGTTTCCGTATGGCATAACATACTTGATTCTTCTCTTACCAAGCTATGCATGTTGAATTCATAGAGATTTTCCTTGAAAAGTTCCTTTTGTTTTGCTTTCCAGCTTCCCCCTCTCTCCTGGCATCTCTGGTATAACTTCCTGTTCTGGGATGTCATTGCTTAATCAGGATGTGTGTGCATGTGTGTGTATGAGGAATAAAGGAACTCTTGTAAAGATAGATAATTGATTTTTTTTTTTTTTTTTTTTTAATCTAGTGCACCACTGTATCTGTTTCTGAAAACTCTTTTCATGTTGCTGGAGTCAATTCTAGCATGTCTAGGAGCTGGGGCTTCAGCTAAGAACACGTTTCATTAATTTTTTAAATTCATTTTAGCCCTCAGGGATGCAGAGGAAACTTTAGGAACTCTGCTCTTGCAAGCACTGGGGAACAGATTCACAAGTCCTTAAATCCTTAGCTTTTTCACTCCTTGTGATTACTTTTTTGGGAGGATGGAGGAAGACACAGGAGTGGGAAGAGGGTCTATCTTTGTCTTACCCTGTATTGCATTCTAAGTTTAGTTTCTGTCCAGCCTTACATCTTAATGCAAACTTAGATTCCTTTGCTACCAGTCTAGGTAAATTGGATTGCATTTGTTCAAGACAAATTTCATAACTGCACATTCTTAAAATAACATGTTTGTTTTGTTGTGTCTGGACATTCCAAATATAGTTTATTTGGCATTGTCCCCTATTGTTGGGCTGCTGTTTTTGTTCTGTTTTATTTCTGTTACTACATCAACCACAATTGAAATCCCAAGGCCCCATCTTATCACATCAGAGACAGCCACCACCCCAAAGGTTTTCCCATGCATTAAAAGTGCATACGGTTTCAAATGCTTATCCTCGGTCTCCAAAGAAATCTTTGAAAGCAGTCTCTGGTCCCTTTCCTAATAATATGTGGCTGGACCTGTAGATGCAGATAGAGTGCTGGAGCCAGGTCTAGGTGTGTGTGCAGCCCTTAAAGCTGTTCCTGTTGTCTGCTCTGCAACCTCTCTTCTCCTCTCTCCTCAGAAAAACATGCAAGGGAAGGGGGGGAGTGTGTGGGCTACCCATGCAGAAGTTCTGCTTGGATAATCATAACTCAAAGTGAGAAGCCAATTACACATTGCCAAAATGGCTTTTTGGCTTCTAGGGTGGCCTGGGCCCTAGATGACAAGGGCCTCAGCTGCTGGTGTCACAGTGTCCTACTGGGAAAGAAGGAGCCATCTAAGTCTTGGGGACCTGTACCATTTTCCTAAATCCTATGGGAAGCTGCTCCCTGGAGCCTCCTTGCACCCTCTGCCAAGCTTCAAATTAATGTGGTTCTTGTGGTTGGAAGCCTGTGCAGCAAGGAAGATGTGGTGATAATTCTTTTTCTACAGAGTAATTTATAACGGCAAAGCAATTTAAAGTACTCAGTAACTAGCTTGGTTACTTAAAGGATTTAATCAAGAAATTATGTTTTTTCTTTGTATTACCCTTTCCAGGGTTGTTAGTGGTTTAAATTGTATTTGCAAGAAGTTTTGTACTAAACCTTTCTCTTGGAGCAAATTCAGACAATAAATAATGCATTCTGTAAGCACAGCTGAGGAGAATTGCAAACTATCTAGGGGTAAATTGCACAATAAAATATATGAAAGATAAAGGTTAATGCCAGCAAAATCATTTAATGCCTTTCATTACATAATCAAAGGAGTGTAGCAGTATCTGTAACTGTCTTTTTTAATGTATGTAAAGGATCTTGAAACTAGAATGGATTTTTGCATAAAAAGCGATTGCTGTTAAGAGGAGCTGTGTGGAGAGAAGCACATTTACAGGCTTACAGTCAAAACTAACAGAAAATGCTGGAACAGTCTGGACCCCCAGATCCAGGACTGATTGAGCTGGCTGTTGCTGCACTCCCCTTCCTGCTGGTGTGGACTGTCAAATCCTATACAAACTGCTTCCCAAGCTTTCTCTCTTCCAGCATTCTGCAAATACCCTGAAGCTTCAGCAAAATTCATAAAGGCCTATTGTTACTCTTAGAAGGATTGAAAAAGTCTTTCTCCTTTCTTTTACCTAAAAATGAGAGGCAAATGAGGAGCTGAGTGGGAAGATGTGAAAATGTCAAACAGGTCAAATGATCTATCTGAACATTTGAACATTAAGCCAAAGTGGGAAAGAGTTGAAACAGCTTTTGGGAATACTGTCACAAAAATTGATGTGTAGTCTGTATGTAGGTATGTATCACTTAAAACTGCATTCTACTATTTATTTTTAAAATATGGAAATTACAGAGTAGCAGCTTACAGTTTCCAAACCTTCAGCCTCTAAGTATGTGCACACACATTGAAATAAATCTTTTGTTCATGTAGGCAGTGGTTATGTCTTGAAAATGTGCTCTGCACAGTTGTATGTAAATAGCTGAGATTTTTGAAGATGCTTTGATGTAGTTGCTATACAATGCTAAACCTATACAGAGAGCAATACTTTCAGATTTAAGAAATGCTTTAAGTTTTGAGAAGACAGAAGCAGATAATTCAGTGCCTGCATAGCAGATAATCATTTTCACATGCAGTTTTGAATTAGAGGAGGAAAAGCTTTAGATTGTTATTACAATATTTCTATTTAAAACTTTAATAGTATCCCCTATGTGCTCATTGTGTATATGTGTATATATATATGTGTGTGTGTGTGTATATATATATATATATTTATGTTCCTTTAAATGTGCTTTGTATACATGCAATGTATACACATTTTGCTTATTTCTTTAAGCTCAAATGTCAACATTTGCAGTATGTAATTGTGCTAGTTTTGACTGGGGTAGAGTTAATTTTCTTCTTAGTAGCTGGTATGAAGCCATGTTTCGGATTTGTGAGGAAAGCAGTGTTGATAGTTTCAGAGATGTTTTAGTCACTGCTCAGCAGTGCTTACACAGAGGCAAGGTCTCTTCAGGTCTTCACCCCCACCCTCCAGGCAGGAGGGGAGGGGAACACAAGAAGCTCAAGGGGACACAGTTGGGACAGCTGACCCCAACTAACCCAAGGGCAATCCTGCGCCATTTTGGTGTCATGCTTGGCCTATGAAGCTGGGGAAGAAGAAGGATGAGGGCAAAGGGGGGAACGTTTGAAGCGATGGTTTTTGTCTTCCCAAATCACTATTACTCATGATGGGCTTTCCTGGGGATGGCTGAACACCTGCCTGCCCATGGAAAGTGGGGAATGAAATTCATGTTTTGCTTTGCTCATGCGCATGGCTTTTGCTTTCCTGATTAAACTATCTTTGTCTCAAGCCATCAGTTTTCTGACTTTATTCCCTCCAATTCTCTCCCTCGTGCCACTGGAGGCAGTAAGTGAGTGGCTGTGTGGGGCTAAGTTGCTGGCTGGGATTAAACCATGGTATAGATAGTGCCAAGAGACATTTGCTTGATTAATCACCACAGTGGCCTTAATTCAACCAACATAGCTTATGGCATCCATCATAAGTCCACATTTAGGAGCTTTTGTTATGTGCTTTAGATGTTCAGTTGCTCCATCTCTCTTCCTTACTTTCACAAGGCATGTGACTCTCCAGAATTACTAGGTGCATGTGTGACTGGGTGTTCATACATGATGGCTTCAGAAGAGCTGACCCTCCAAATACCAATGCTGACTTGAACCTGGCGCTAATATCCTGCCCTGCCCATCTCTGTGATTCCCAAAACCTCTCTTGCTGGTACAACCCTCATGGTGTTTATGACTTCAGTACTGGTTTTGATGACCACTGAACATAAGATGATATTATGACTCCCTTTCAGCTCAGGTTATTCCTCTG
The DNA here is from genome assembly GCA_013400315.1 of Bombycilla garrulus. Taxonomy (NCBI): domain Eukaryota; kingdom Metazoa; phylum Chordata; class Aves; order Passeriformes; family Bombycillidae; genus Bombycilla; species Bombycilla garrulus. The sequence continues at coordinate 835,927 of VXBU01014337.1, read as the reverse complement.
ACCCTTGGAAATGTGTTTAAAATTCAATAGCTCAGTGAAGGGGAACAGAATGAGGGTTTTGAAATATGGCCAACTAAAGCAGGGATTTGTGGGATTTTTTTTTGAGGTTACTGTTCTGAATGTGAAAGTCATAGACTAAGATCTTGATTGTACAACAGTTGTTCTCCTTTGTTGTTCATAGGCTTTCAAATGTGTACCTAAATATAGTGTATGCCAGAGGAGAGAGTTAATGTTGCTATGAGAACCTTAACCTCAGCATTTTCAAGGGTTTTATGTNAAGCAGTTATCAAATACCTCACAGGCTTTTTTCTTTTTATAAGGAAGTACTATCTGATGCCTTGTGTATAAGTGATCTTATCCACGATGTATTGCTGTTACCACTGCTGTTTGAAGGGCTGTTTTCCTGCACGAGCAGTGCAACAGAGAAAGCAAAAAGAGCCATAGGGTTGACCTATATATTTATTTCATTGCAGCAGTTGAAATTTCCATGTCTTGTAAAGCCGCCTTAATGCTGCTGGGCAAGTAAAGGGGACTGGTGGTGCTCCAGCATGTAGATGTGGTTGACTGAGTTGCTTGCCTGTCAGGTGTGCACAGAGCATGCTTAGAGGCCTTTCTTTTTCAAAGGTTTGTAACTTCAGGAAGCAAAGCCTTCCTTTATTCATTGCTTTTTCAACCAGACAAATAGCAGTTCAAGGGTAGCCTGCAGGCTGAGCTTGAGTCTTCAGCAGCTTTGAGTTGACTGATCCTAATTGAAAGCCTCCTCATTCCTCCAGTGACTCTGACTTTGCTCTTGTGAGCTGATAAGCTTTGATTATAAAAAGCTTTTAGAAAAAAGATCTCATCTAAACAGTGAAAACAGCAAGTACCTGCCTGGTACATAGGTGCCTTCTGCACTAAATAGCTGCTTCTGCTTGCACAAGGTACATGCATACATTTCAGTTCCATTTTCCTTCTATTTACCTCACTGATTGTATGATTGTCATGTCTGAACAGTCATGATGACTGAGAGTGGGGGATGGAAGTCAAAACTTGCTGGACTGATTTTCTATTTGTGCAGCTCTTCCTAATGACTCTTATTTTAGTAGCTTTCTGTGAAGTCTCTGATGTACATCTCTTATAAAGGGAAACTCTAAAAGAACTCATGTACTGAAACCTTTTATCTATTAGATTTCGGTCAGAGGGCCTTCTGATAACTGGTGTTTCCTTCTTATGTTTGGAGTCATAACCCAGGATAATACAGGTTGGTCTGCCCTGATATAAATCACATTGTTTAATTTCAGACTCCAGAATGCAAATGTAGATCTGTTTGCCACTGAAGATTTTCAGCACATCATTATGTAAAAGAGTGAATTTCTGTGATCATTGTGTATAGTCATAGGTTTTGTTTTGATGAAAAAGGAAAGAAACAGCATAAAAAGTGGAGAAGAAATTATGTGACCATCACATGACTATTTGGGTTTTCTGGTTTTTGTTGTTTTTTTTTTTCCCCTTCACATTCCTAAAATATTTGCATTACTTGATACACACGAAATACTGCAACGAGGTTGAGGAACTGAGGCTGGAAGATGAAACAGCCATGAAGATACTCAAGACATGCAACCCATTATATAAAACCATTGAGGTGATGAATATTAATGTTCTTTTAAATTTTTAATTTTTTAAGTCTTTTTGGCTTTTGAAAAAAGAAAAGAAAAGCTTGGGGGAAGACTTCTTCCCAGAACAATGGTGCAGTCTGTTATCTGCTCCTCTGCACTGTAAAGCACTGGATGTTCAGCCAATATAGTGCTGTGCTTGGCTTAGCATTCTTAACCTTAATTTTGAATAGAAGGTGCCTTGTGCTGCTGACGTAATTAGGGCCTTTTGTAAATCACTGTTGCAGGCAGCCTGCTGTTGCATTTCACTGCATTTCTCGGAGGGATGCAGGGCAAAAGTGTCAGACTAACTTTTTGAACCTCTCATCAGGCTAAGTGTTTTCATTATTGGAGTATTTTATTGAAGTAAATCCTGCTTCATTTTTCTTTGTGGATAATAAGCCCCAAATCAATTATGGAAGTGAAACAGTGTTTCTGCTGGAAGATGTTGGAACAGGTAGCCCTTAAAGTGGGAGGTGCTTCCTTAGGGGGAAAAAAAAAAAAAAAAAAAAAAGAGAGAAAAAGGAAAACTGAGTAGGATTTGACCAATTGACTTTAAATTCAGTCCCCTCTGTGATACAGGAATACTGTTATCTGCGTCTTTTGTCACAGAAACTGTCAGAAAGTTGGAGGTGCAGCTTTGTCATCAAGCTGGTTTCGTATTTATTTGTGGTTATACTTCATAACTCTGCAGCGTTGTGTGGGGACATTAAAATCCCCTTACCTTCCATGTAAGCCTCTTAGGGGCTGTTGCACTCCTGCCTCTGCAGAGGACAGGGTTTCATCCCACTTCTGCCTCTCTGCCATCCCCTGGGGCAGGGTTCAGCTCAGGCCATTACATCCCCTCCTGATGCAGTGTTTTATATCTGTGATGTCAGTGGTGATCCATGGCCTTGCACTGTCCTTGATGGCAAACACAGCACTATTAATAGTCAGTGAAGTTAACTTGCTCATCACTGCATCCACGCTGCCCACCCAGTGCACTCCAGTTCCTGGGCTTTAAAGGCACTGTTATCACCCCAAGGGCTGACTGGTGCCACCAATGAACATACCCATGTTTGTAACCCAGCTCTCAGAGTGGCTGGGGCAGGGGGAGAGTGGGTGCTGCCCCCAGGGCCTGGCTCTCCAGAGGAGGGAGCATGGCATTACAGCAGTAGCACACCAAACTGCAGCGTTGGGTATCCAGCAGTTTGAAATGCTGTGGTACTCCAAGGGGGCTGGCATCAGCATCAGTTCAGACTCTGGGCAAGGAGGGGGAGGGTGGGACACGTACCCATGACCCCTTTACTTCATACCGAGAGAGCACAGCGTGAAAGAGCAAAAACGACAGCTGCAGCTTTCTTCCAGCGCCCTCACGGCATTAAGGCTGTCCCTGCTTGGGAGCAGAGAAAAGTGTGGTGGTTGTCTTACAGTTTTTTCTTTTCCACCTGCACGGGCTGGAGAGGCACCCTCAGCGGAAGAGCTTTGCCTCTCTTCTGGGAGTTGGCACTGACAATGATCAGGTGCAGTCTGTCCTGTATCACTGCCTTGTTCCCAGCCAGAAAGGAAAAGAGGCGGAGTTTGTCCTCCAGGTGTTGCAAAAGTGGCGATTGCTGTGGCGTATTCCCGATTCGGGCTCCCCCGTGAAAGCTGAGGCACAGAACAGAGGGCTGTGCTTCTCGTGACTAATGAATGAATGATGTCACCGGGTTCTTTCCCGAGGCAGGAAATCCATCCAAAATAGTTTAGTTTCAATACAGAAAGAGAAGTTACGTGCACAGAGTAAGCTGAAAGTGAGAAGGAATTCTTTCACCGCCAACTTTTTGGTCCAGTCTATGGCTATACTATAAAAAGTAGAAGAAAAAAAACAATCAAGAGCGTGTTAGTCTTTCCCATTCCCCGCTAAAACAGACAAAATAGCTACTTTCTATGTCTTGTTGCATGCTGGCTTTTCGGTGTGCTTGCCATCCTGGGAGGGAACACGAGAGCTGCGCTCCCCACTCGCACACTGCGGTGCGACGCCTGCGGGGTGTCTCGTGCATCCGTCCATCCCTCCATCCATCCACTCGTGTTTCCCCCGTCCCACGGGCGCGCTGCCGAGTGGCGGAGCGGGCCGGGACCGCTGCGGGTGTGATGCGGGGCTCTGCTGCGACACGGCGCTGGTGACACAACAGAGACTTGCCCGCAGGACAGAAAACGGGAGCACCCCCACGCCCAACAACGTCCTACGCGTGTGAGGATGCCTCTGGCTTGGCTGAGCGTTGGCAGGAGTGCAGCCGTAACGTTGCACAGCACGCATGCCTTCCCCAGAGCAACCGGGATTCCCCCTCCTCTCCTCTCCAGAGCCCACTTCTGAAAGAGCTGGCTCATCCCTGCTGTCAGATGAAGCCGTTTCCTGAACGCGCGGGTTTGAGTCACTTGGGCTGGATGAGACTTTAACTCTTCCCTCTCTGGGCTCGAATTTGTGCGTAGCCGGGGCACCGGAGGGCGGNGCGGAGAAGTTCAAGTGCCCAAGTTGCAGGCGATGACATCAGCGCGGGCAGGCCGGGCTGCGGGCGGGACCGGCACCGGCGCCGGGCAGCCGCACACGCGTGCAGGGCTCCCCGCACCCCGCCCCGCGACCGCCCCGGGGGTCTCGAGCGCCCCGAGGTCGTCATAAAAAAAACACATTTCCTTTGTAATTCCTTTTTTCCCTTTGGGGGGTGGGGGAGGCGGGAATAATTTGGAAGTCTGATAGTGTGTGGGAAATGATTACATCAGTCGGAGGGAGGGCTAGGATTGGTCTGCACAGTGTGGTTTGATTCACTACCGCAAAGATTGCGTGTAACCCTTTGAGTGGAGCTCTGGCAGAGTTGTTTCCCTCCCCAGAAACAGTCCCCATAGCAGGGGCTACGTGACAGGTAGGGTACGGCCGCCCCTGACGCCGCCGGCACCCCAGGCGCCCAGCCGCAGGCTGCAGAGGGTCGGCGGAGGCAGAGAACTAACTCTCAAGAGGCAATCCCCATTTAAAATGCCATCTTGTTCTTCCGACTGCTGCCTTTTACGTGCCGTTGAGGTAAGATTTTCCATATCGAATTACCCTCCAGGTTTTTGTTAGACTCTCCTTCTCTCGGTAGGATGCGGAGCGGTTTTAACACGGAGTTGATTTAAATCTGGGACCTGCTCATTTGCCCGGAGAAATAATTTTGTGGGAAGTGTCTCTCGCTTGAGCAAAGAGAACAATGCAAAGAGGAAAGCATCTGTATAATTCAGGAGGTGGGGGAGAAGGTTCTTGACTTGTTCTCTCATCCCCATTGATATTTAGGATATGCAGCGTATGCACATTTGGTTTCAAACTACTTTCAAGCTAGGATCAAAAGAGAAGTCAGGGCAGGGAGAGAAATGCGTGGACTATACTAGGTAATTGATTTGCCGGCAAACTGCAAGTGGGACTTCCCCACACAAAACAATAAAAAGTTAGTGGGGAACAAGAGAGCCTTTTTTAATCTCTGGGGTCTTGGCCTGCACCTCTGTGAATGTTCAGAGGCCTCCGATGGGTTCGCAATGAAAATTGTATGTTTGACTGGATGTGATTTCTCTCGCCCACTGTTGCCAAAGTACTCTCTCGACATTGTTTCACATTTGCTTACCTTACACAGCTTTACACAGAACCTGCTCTCTCACTTTTCCTATGTACGTGGTCATGTTAACCCTGCTGAATCTTTGTTTAGTGCAGGGAGGTGTTGGGGAGGGGGGAGGGGAAACAGGTCTAGGGGTCATCGAGAGAAAGTGTTATAAAGTGAATCATCCATTTCATTTGTCCTGGCTGCCAAGGTGCTTGGAACCCTCTCACACCCAAGAGGATGATGCTTTTCTACAGTAGCTGTGTGGTTTGCCTATGTTCAGTGCTGTTGATCTGTAAGTGTACCCTTTATGTTGCAGGATGTAAAAGTCTTTAGTGAAGATGGAACAAGCAAAGTGGTCGAGATTCTAGCAGACATGACAGCCAGGGACCTCTGTCAGCTGCTCGTTTACAAAAGTCATTGTGTGGATGATAACAGCTGGACTCTAGTGGAGCATCACCCTCACCTAGGATTAGGTAGGGAATGGTCAAAGGGGTGGCATGGTTACTTGGGAACATAAAATATGTGTAATTCATATAAATGTGCTTCCAGATGGAACATTTTCTTTTCCACTGCTTTTATTTGTACAATTAGCTGAAGTCACATACGTGCTTTCTGTGTATTACAATTTGATGTGTTAAGCATTTAAGCCATTTAAAGTCCTTCCCTTATTTCCTGTCCTCTGGTTTTTTTATTATATAAAAGAAGAAGAATTGTCTAATCTTCACGCTAGCGTTCTGTTGCTACCTTGCTGTGTCTGAAGCTATTGCAAATAAACAGCTTAGGCAAATTAAGCTTGATCCTTAGAGTATGGTCCTCTGAAACAGCTCAGCTCATCACCAGCTGGGAGACCTGGGTGAACAGACTCAGCCTTACATACCTACAGTAATGCTTATGAAAGCTAGACATGCTGAGGTGGGGGAGGGGGTTGGCTAAACTTGACTTCAGGCAGGGAAAAAAATGGTGGCACCACCCGCAAATCCATGGGCAATTTCTGGACCAGCGGTGGTATCTGCTCTCCAGGCGGCAGCTCCTCCACCTGATTGAAATTAAGGTGTCATGGTTACAGTTTCAAGAAGGCAGCAAGAGGAAGAACCGTGGGGAATTAAATAACACCGTGAATTGGTTTAATTACAGTACCTGAAAGGATCTCATGTTATTCAGTCTTGCTTTTCCTGTTATTTTGTGGCACTGATTAGTTACAGGGTTCTGCTGTGCAGCTTGCAACAGCGTATCACTCAGATAATGCTATCTGTAATTCTCCATGGCATACAATAACGTTTTAAAAAGTGTAGCATTTGGAGTATTAGTCGATATACTTCATGGGGAATGTTTTTTCTGGAAAACAGAGGAAGGCAAATCATAAGCTGCAGTCGCCAGCCCTGGAATTGTGAATGCTATCTGTAGCTAACAGAGGGGGTTTTATGTCTAAAAATGTAATTCAGAACCCTTACGAATAAAAAAAGGAAATGATTTGCTGGAAATGTGATGCCCTAAACCAATACTGTTAGATACTAATAAATTCACTGCTCTGCAGACTAACACATACAAAACCCCCAAACATATATAATTAATATTAAAATATTAACACGAAACACTGACTGGTCTATATCTGTGATATACTTTCAGTTCCGAGGACATAGGATGAGGTGAAGAATTAAGGTATAAATTACAGAATCTTTATCTCCGTAGCTTAATACGCCACATGCGCTTCTAAGAACCTTTACAAATTTTCAGTTTTATCAATGCTCATTAAACTACCAGGCTCTCTTTTGCTATATTCTCTTTCCCATCATTGCTGATTACCAAGGTATTGTGTAAACAGAAGCCTTCTCCTTTGTAACCAACATCCTTCTCCTGCCAGATTCATTCAATGATGCCACAATTCAGTGTTTGTGACATCACAATAGCTTCCATGGTGACTAATTGTGCTGTCAAACTCTGGTGTGTGACATCTCTGAATGAATCGGGCAGGAGGCTGATTAGGAAATCAAAAGCTTCTGTTTACACACAAATAACTTGGTAATTAACAATGATGGGAAAAGAGCAAGATACTTATCGGGCTGCATTTATATACATGGGGACCTGCCTGCCTTGGACCTCTGTTTCACACTGAAGCACAAAACAGGCCCCCAGAGAAGGGGTGTGCAGGTTGGGGCTTCAGCAGCCACCAAACTTTGTTCCACAGGGACAGCCCCAGGGCTGTCCCCTGCAGGCCATGCAGGAGATCTGTGTGAGAAGTAATGCAGCCTTTGGGGGAGTAAAGCCAACAGACAAAGAAAAAAAAATGTTTAAAGAGAGTGTAATTATACAGATTGCACATATTGGAAAGGAGTAGGACAGAAAAGGGAATAAATTAGTTCATTTAACAGGAGATGACATAATCCAGTTTCTTCAATTTGGGGTCTAAAGTATACATATTCAATAAACTTTAGGTACCAACTTTCATGCTTCCAGCAGTTCTGGTTGCAGTTTGAATTTTTTATTATTTGGCTGCTTATTTCTAGCTCCTATGTAGCTTAAATGCTTTCCTGTATTTTGGAGACTGTCAGATCAAGGTAGTAATCTGTCGGCAACCTGGATGAAGTTATCAGGCATCTGATGGTCCATAATTGTTCCTCTAGATATAAGATTGCTAATATAAGTATGAAACAATGGTGAATAAATATTTAGTGTGAAGAGAAATATGGTTAAAAAGCAGTCAGCATTCTGTTTCTAGAAGACATTATTTCTTATACAATACATCCTTGCTGACTTGATGCTCTAGGTGATAGTTTTGAAGCCCACCCAGAAAAGAGAGGAGTTACTTCATTTAGTTCACTGTCTTTTTTTCCCTCCCCATATTTTGCCTAATAGTGCTTTACAAAAGAGCCTGGTTTATAGAACAATTCTTTGTTTTACTATTGGACAGACTGAGGAGATAAAATTTTTGAAGCCAGCTGCATATTTATCATTGCATTGATCTTCAAGGTCCCACTTTGTAAGAAACCCTCACCTCACTTCATACACATAGCCAAGTATATTGCAAATAAAACGTGCTTTTGCACATAACTTTAAACAGCTGTTTGACTGCACAAAATATTAGTGTTCTCACTGGAGGCAGTGGTGGGACAATTTGCCCAGACTTTCTTGATTTGAAGTGGTTCCTGCTGCACCATACTGCTACTGTTTAAAGCACATTGTAATCAATATTTAAGCAGTATACGAAATTTGAATTGGTCCCATTATTTCATTTGCTACTATAAATATACCTAATCTGTTTATAAAATGTGGTATTTTCCCTGTGTTCTAGTCCATGCTTAACTATCATCAGTTTAGGATGGGGACAGAGATCTATGTATTGGACATTAACAAAAATAATAATGGTGAAGACATTCACGTGATTGTATATGTCTGGATACTGAAAGAATCCCTCCCTACCTACAAACTTCATTTTTCCTGTTCCAGAATTGAATGTATGCTTTATTAAATACAATTGAAGCTGGAGAGAACGTAGTAGGTCTCTGAAATATGTGAGGGTTAGAAGAAAGCATTGCTGCGGTTTTCTACCTAGATTTTTTTGTTGACATGCATTGATTTCCCTTAATATGAGTGAATTAAAAGTGGAACAGTTAAACACAGAACTAGCTTAAATGCAAAATCAGGGCAGGCTGTTTCATAGAGTTGTCTGCCTGTCATTTGTAGTGATCCTCTGACTGGGAATTTTGGGCTATGCTTGTGAGTTGTTCATGATGGAATCCAGCTCCTTTTCCCACCTTATATCACTGCAATAGTTCAGCAGAAGTTCTGATAATAATGCAGATTAACTTGGGTGGGGTGGGGGAAAGTCTGTTCCAGGAAGCATGTAGAGGAGACTGAGTGGGGCCTATCAGATAAATGGAAAGGACACGTCTCTGGTCACTTCAACAGCAATGCCACTTGAAGACAGACTGACCTATTGAACTGAACTTCACAGGCTGACATCTGTGCTTCTAGTTCTGTAGCAGGAAGCTCAAAGCAGGGCTGAGGCTGAGTTGCTCATGTGTCAAGTTCATCCTCTTTCTACCAACTGAGTGCAAATTACCAAGCACTTCCCAAGTGTACAATTTCTATGAAGTAATAGCAAACTGACCAGGACTAGCTTTGTTTTTTAGATGCACATGCTATGAAATGCTGCACCTTTTCTCCAAGATGGCTTTGACCATCAAAATGAAAAAAAACCATTAAGCCAGCGGGAGTATCAGCACAGAATCTCAAAAGGGTCTTGATGTAGTAACAGAATACATCTAGGTCACTAAGTATGTTTACATAAACTAAATGTTGAAAGACAAAACCAATTGACAAATGTTCATCTATACTTCATTTCCTCAGAATAATGAGTTAGTCCCTGACAAGCAATTTTTAATGTATTAGGAAAGCAAAGATCACAGGTGGCAGAACAAGACTGTAAAAGGACATGTGGTCTTTCAGGGTTCATACTGTGATGAAGTTTCATACCAATGTAATTAAATGTTTTTTGGAGGAAGCATAATTTAAAAAATAGGCCCTTCACTCTCATAGGACCACAGTCCTTATCACAAGGTGGAAGAGATTTGACTTCACCAGTTGCTTAAAAACCATGATAGTAGCACCAGGTTAGCAATACCTGAAACTTTATCTGCAAAGCCCCTAGAAATGTTTTGGTTTAGGTGATGAATGCTGAGGTGTGGTGCCCAATGTCCTTTATTAGCAACCACCCCGTAGCAGTAGCAGTAGCAGTATTGTTGTGCATAGTAGTCAAAGAACTACCCCTTCAAAGTGGTGTTACGCCTGATGCACTAAGAATGCACTATGGAGGTTTATCAATGTTAACCCCTTTGGAAATACAATCTGTAGCAAGGCTGGACATCACAAGTGCACAGCCAGTGCTGAAGTCATCAATGAGCTGGTGATGACTGACAACCTAAGTGCAGTGAAAAGATGATGAGATCATTCAGTCATAGCTTAAATTTTCAAAGAACACCACCTAATCTGCTGAGTTCAGTAATTCAAGTGATATTCCAGAGCTTGCTCTTTTTGAGATGCCAATGACTGCTTGCTTTCTATCCTGAAAACACCCCAAGAGAGCTTGAGTGGCACCCTGGCATTTCTTATTGTAGGAATACAAGGATTGTAGGAACACAGAGTGGGGAAGGGACTCTCCAAATTTCTTTGGTCAGCAAGTCACAGGCTTTTTTTTTAAAGCTTTGCAAAAGTTACGTTTTGTTTGACCTGATTTTTAAATTGTGTATTATATAAGGCATGAATGCACTGACTAGCTACAACTTTTGAAAAATACTTCAATATTTTCTCAGAAGGTTCTGAAGACTTGTCAAGATAATGAGTTCATTAAGTAGTGCACACTTAGCCAGTTGCCTTCTTTCGAGTTACTGCTTTCAGTGAATTGGGTTTGTTAAGCTACCTGTTCATGCTTTGATGTGCCATTCTTTCGACCAGAGAAGTGGTGGTTATGGGGAGCTACCTTGTAACCAAATCTAGAGCAGAAAATTGCCCTGTCATGTGTACAAAACATTTGTCTCTGTCAGTATTCCTGTAAAGTAGATCCTGTGACCTCTTTCATAATAAACCCCATTGTCTAGCATCTACAATAAAGGCCTGAAGTTCACCTTGAAATGGGCTGGTTTTATAGAGCGTGATCAAATACAACACTGTATTTCTGTGATAGTTCAAGACCTAACAGTGGCCTCTCTGTAACTTTTTTCCCCCTTAAATCTATCCACCTTGCCAGTTCCACAGCACACCACCATTGACAAAAGATGTTTGTTTGTATTATTGTAGCTACTGCACACAAAAAAGAAAAAAATCTATTCCTTTCTCAAAAGTTTGGGCTTATGAAGCCCTGATACCGGAATTCCTTCAAGAACACTGCCATATAAAGTTAAACTTTGTAATACATTACAAAGTAACTTCTTGCCTCATGGCAATAGGGTTTGAAAGCTAGAATGTGTTTTGCTAATTTCTTAAAAGGTAATGGAATTACCCTGGGTTGTTTTAACTTCTGTTCTTAGTTGGTCTCACTCCTGCTGGTTGGCTGTTATTAACATTGTGCTCTTTCTCCACAGAGAGATGCTTGGAAGATCATGAGCTCATAGTTCAAGTTGAATCCACAATGGGAAGTGAAAGTAAATTTTTGTTCAGGAAGAATTACGCAAAATACGAATTTTTCAAAAATCCCATGGTGAGTCTCATTACTTAGTTGTTTACACCACAGGGAGGTGGATTGCAATAACTTTGCTGGGCACTGTTATGTCTTAAATATTTATTATTAAAAAATAAGATGCAACCAACTAACAGAATTCTTCCCAAAGAAATTTTAACCAATGTTTAAATTCCTTGTGCTCTCCTCCCAGTCTAAAAACCTCAAGTGTTTTCAAGTTACCAAATATACTTGTTTCAAAACGTCTGTAGTTATGTTGGAGAGTGACCAAGACAGGGAAATCTTCATTAATTTAAGAAAAACAATCAGAAGTGCAATTTACTCATTATCGTCAAAGTTACTTGATTCAAAGCAAATTCATCACATAACAAGCAGTATCCAAACCTTTTAATTTATGACTGTAATAATTAATAAAACAGCAAACCCATCTGGGTAACCCCCTAAAGCACTTATTCCATACAAGGAATTTCCAGTTTATCGTTATGTATATCATTGTTTCACCTCTGGCTGTGCTTTACAAGTATGCCATAGCTATAGCTGTTCCTGGATTTGTAAGATCCTTTGAATGTTGTAATTTTAAGCTGGTTACTGTGTAACTGCTTATCCGAGGATGACTTTTTCACATTTTATCTAAACAATTATGTTGGAGCAGACTGTTGGCATGAACCAGTGTCAGCTGGTGCAGCCCATTGAGATAGCTGAGGAAGGGTAATCCAGAGGTGGTTTAGGTAAGAACAGATTTTGGATCAGTCAGGCATCTGTGGTGCAAGAAAAAAAAAAATACTCGAGGTCATGTTTAAACTCATTGCTGAAGTAACTGCAGGTGATAAATTTATTCCTTTCCTCATAGATGCAAGTGCACAGTTGCTGCATCCTCGCACGTGTGCTTGCATGTACATTTGTCATCTGCTGGTGCTTGCTTCAGAGTCTGTGCCTTGACTTACTGTGTGAAACGTTTCCGTACATCAAGTGTTCCGAGTTTTTCACTTCTGTTGATCTCACCATCTGATAACCTATGAACATCTGAGCGTTGTACAGAAGTTTTGGTATCACAGGAGCTAGCAGATTATTTTCATGTGGTATATTTTAATTAATAACAGAGCATGGGAGTAAAACCCAGAATGCTTGGCATTCAGTCCTGGGCTCCTGCAATCACAGAATAAATCACTCTTGTGGTGTAAGAATGTGAAGGCTCCCTATCCGTTGCATTAGCTGTTGCCATATGGCACTGTTTCTACTCAAGAGAGGCTGGTAAATGTTAGCTTTCATAACTCATTGTGCAGCTTACCTGGCAGAAGGGTGATTCCTCTTCAGCCCTTCTCTTTATGCCCTAAAGACTGAAATTTATATTGCCTGAAGAGTGACAAATGTTCTAAACTGGAAATGTTTTTGTTGTGATTCATCTTGTTATAATCAGTCATTGTTTTATTTCAGGAATTTCTGTATGTCTCCATGCTTCTAATAATGTTTAAAAACTTCAAGAATGATTTCATGTCATTGCTGTGTATAGTAAATTCAGTGTACCAGATTATACAGGAATTTTAAAACATAGCAGATGAAAGGGGAACTGGAGGAATATATCTGAAGTGAAGCCATTGGTGCAATAAGCAAGGAGTCACTGCATACTCAACTTGCAGGACCATTCATCCTTTCCTTCCCAAGAAAGTAGAGGCTGTTAGAGATCCCCAAAAGTCCTCGGTAGAAGAGGAAGTGAAAGGAAAATGCACTTATGAAATGCTGCATATCAGATATTTTAAAAATCCACAATCTGTCTGCATGGGCATCTGGTGAGCAGAAGGAAGGGAAGAACTGCACTTGAAAAGCCCTAGTATTACTTTCTTTGTCATGGGATCTCCAAATTGATTTAATAGTGATAGTTCCAAAAAATGGATGCCTGCAAGAAAATGTCACTAGTTCTTTATAAGTGTTTAAATACAACGTGACTTCCAATTGTCTTCTTTTTGTGCCTAGAATTTCTTTCCAGAACAAATGGTTGCCTGGTGCCAGCAAACAAATGGCAGTATCCCACAGTCACAACTTTTGCAGGTACTGTAAATTATCTGTATGGACAAAGAAAGTTTTGGAGCTGAAGGGGGAGGGGTTAAGAGGAAGAAAGGAAGGACAAGAATTCAGAGGTCTGGAAAATAGTCAGAGAAAGAATAGTGAATTAGCATATGGGGCTCATGTTGAAAATACCTGACAAAGATCTTACCCTGTGGCATTGAGGTGTAAACACAAAGTATTCATAGCTATGGTCATACATATTTGTTCAATTTAAACTCAAGTTACTGTGTGGGTATCTGGTTTAGCCACCTAATGTTACTTGCAAACAGTCTTGGCAGATATATTTCTAGAAAAACAAACATGCCTTTTATAAAAGGCAGAACAGAAGTACTCTTCTGTACTCCACATCACAGCACAGGAGAAACTGTAAAAATGCAAGTAGATATTAAAAGATGAGTTTGTGATGATGAGAGGTTTTGCTTTTGCTTTTTGTGTCCCATGTTTGTACCTGGCAAGAATTAACAATAAGGACCAACTTCCCCATGGCTCAGCCAACTAGCTGCTCTTTTGTATAGAAAAATAAAGCCCTAAGAAGTAAGTGCAAGTAGAAATTTGTACACCGTGTTTGCAAAGTAATCCCACTTAAAAGCTCCTCAGGTTAAATTGCAGGGGTGTGTTCCTTATGCCTATGTGTTGGTAGAGCTGTGCAGTCTGTGTGGTGGTGGCATGTGTGCTGCATTTATGCTGAAGTTTGGTGTCACTCTACAGTTTATTGCTTGCTCATAAGGGAACCGTGGTGGTGGTGGCATAGTTGGTTGGCCTTCAAGGATGGTGCTGGAGGGTGGGCTACCTCTCTGACCAGTAACTGATTCACTTCAGTCTCTCAATTTTAGCACTCCAATCTAAGCCCTATAGTCTAAATCCTTTTCACTTAATTTGTTTTCTCAACTTGAAGACATTAAACTCCAGAGCCAAATTAAAACACAATTTATTAAAGAAGTACTATACTAAGAATATATGACCATGATACCTGAAAGACAATATCATGAATAACAGGCAAATTATAAAGCAGAAGCACAAATATGTGAAGAATATAAACATACAAGTAACTGATTTTAGCTTGATTTCTGTTATTTTGTGTGTTGCCAAATATGCGCTGACTCTCTGTTTAAAGACAAGTTTCCACTGACTTTTGATCTGGTGCACTCATTTTGTCCTGTAACCATACCACAATCTGTTAAATTCTGGTTCCACATACACTGAGAAGAATTTAAAACATTAACATCCACTTATATCTGGGAAACAGTGAAACAAAAAAATCAAGCCAATTTCTGGTATTATAAATGAAAGTCATGTGCAATGAGGTTGTAATCCAGGAACCAAAACTGGCATGGAGTGGCATTGCTGCAGTCTGGTAGGAAGAGAGGTCTTCACACCTTGGACCCTTCTAACTGTATTTTAAGTGGAGAATTTGCTTGTTAATACAAGCAGCAGGACTCCCCAAAAGAGCAAGATCTTCTTGAAGATGGAAAAGTTTTGAGGGTAACTCAAGTGGTAGCAAAAGGAAACCTTACAGCCTCATGAGATATGAGTTCGCTTCTGGGAGGACTCAGAAAGATACCGTCCTGGAGAAGCATGGGGGTTAACAACATGAGAGTGAGGGAAAGAGGGTGAGCATATTCCCTCTAGCTCATTGTTTACTCATTAAAACACTATTTCTGTTAAAATTTTTATAGTAAGTACTTATTTTCTTTTAAAAAACACATAACCATTTTTCAGAATTTCAATGGCAGTTGTAATTTACTGAAAGTAAACCTCCTGCAGCCTAGTACTCATTAAGCATGTTGCATCTGAGACCACCTTAAACACTGAGCAATTTCACTGGTTTTAATTACATAACGGGGAAGAATATTAAATATCATCTCATAATATCACATACTGCATTTAGAACTAGTATTTTTAGTCATGACAATAGCATTAAAACCAGTGGGATCTGTTTTCCCTAGACTCAACCTGGCTCAGACATGCAAAAACTTGCAATCTTAATTTACTTTTGTTTTAACTGGCTGGACAAAAAGAATCTATTCTCTTTTGGTCTTTCCCTTTCACAGCTGAGAAGTGGACTCATAGTACAAATAGAAAGAAAATTGATTGTTCTTTTCCATTCTGGTAGATGAGGAACAGAATTAAAAAAAAATAGGGTTTAATGCAAGTAAGAATTCTGGCACAGAGTGTTGGTTTTGGTTTTGTTTCCTGTGGACTTTGTCCACACCAAAACACAACTTTGAAGAATTGCAGAGACATCTAGGCCAACCAGGTTTATGCATTTTTCTTCATACTTTTTGAATTTATTAATTTGGCATTTAAGTTAATGATCAAGCTCTCTGTCATTTAAAAACTTGGCCTGTTGTAATAAGGAAGCAATCCATCAATTCTCCTACCATAATTAATTCTTCCTTCCTGTGATATATCACAAACCAAATTATTTTGTATGTGGTTCTTCTACTTATGTCGAGAACTCAAATGTTTCTCAATCCTGAAGTCTGGTATAATTGCTGGCACTTACTTGACTGCTCTACATTTCATTTTCAGTTAAATACTCAGTTGTCTGTTATACCTCCTGTCTTGGGACAACTTGAAATCCTGAAATAGGCTCTTCTCTTTCAGAAACTTTGGGATAAAGATGGAGATTTTGGCCAATGTTTCCAAGTTAGACAATTTGCCAAAATTGCTGTAGCAAGATATTATTTTAAGAATTAATAATCTTGCTTTCTCTCCCTTCAGGCCAAGTGCAAGATAAATGGGGATACAGAGAAGCAAGAGCTTTTTTGAGATTTAAATCTTGCACAGTAGAATAGGAA
Source organism: Bombycilla garrulus (assembly GCA_013400315.1). Lineage (NCBI taxonomy): Eukaryota > Metazoa > Chordata > Aves > Passeriformes > Bombycillidae > Bombycilla > Bombycilla garrulus. The sequence continues at coordinate 819,675 of VXBU01014337.1, read as the reverse complement.
GGTGTCAGTTGCAGGAGGAGATAGCCAGGTAGACACAATGGAGGAGCAGGAATATACATTTATGGTCATAAATCAGATTAAACATCTGGGTCAGTTTAAGCCTAGTGTGAAACTGCACCTCAGGTCAGCAAAGTGATTTGCCATTGTCTTCTCCCTTCAAATGCAGTGACAATTTTATAATTCATCCATAGCATGCAATGTTCATCTACATTTTCCTCTCCAACAGAACTTTTTAAACTCCAGTAGCTGCCCTGAAATTCAAGGTTTCTTGCATGTGAAAGAGCTGGGTAGGAAATCTTGGAAGAAACTGTTTATGTGTTTGAGGAGATCAGGACTTTATTGTTCTACAAAAGGAACTTCAAAGGTAAGATTAAAAAAGAAGTTGCACAGTACTAGCATGTGAAAGCATTTTCTGCTTTTACAGTGAGTATTTCTTGCTGTTTTTTAAAAATCTCTACACTGTGTTCTCTTTTTTTGTTCCACAGAAAAAGCTAAGTAAGGCATGATCAAATGACGGTCAAGCCCTGGGCTCACAGTGCATGAACACAGCTGTACAGTTTTGTTATAAAATAAAAACAAAACCGGCCAAGCAACATTGTGGCCACTAAAGTAGTGATAACCTGCAGATTTCTCTGGACCAATGTAATAGGCCAGGCCATTTTTAATGTGATGGATTTGCATAGGTATTTTGTGAGCTTCCTGTACCAAGCACTTTCTGCTGGTAGGCTGATATTTAAGGGGTGTGTGCCATGGCCGATTGAGGATGCCTGGGAGAGGAGCAGTGTTCATGCACTGCCCTCTGTTGGAGGCTGGGTTTGAGAGACTGCAGAGCTTGCACAACATCTTCCAAAACCTTTCACTTACCTGTGCTAAATCATGTTATTTCCCCAGGAGCCAAGACATTTGCAATTGTTGGCTGACCTAGAAGACAGCAATATCTTCTCGTTGATAGCAGGCAAGAAGTTGTACAATGCCCCTGCAGAGTATGGATTTTGTATAAAGGTAAACATTCTCACTGAGTTCTTCCAAAGTTCCAGACAGTGTTGGTAGCTCAGAGTCACCCCAACCCCCAGCTGAACGGGATTTGTATGTAAAACTCTGCAAGCCTTTTCTGTCACAAGGACTTGATCTTTAACATCTTCCATTTGGCAGGCATGTCCTGTGAATCTTGTCATCATTTTATGTGACACTTTTAACACTTTATCTGGTGCTGCTTTGGTTAGGGAAATTTTTGTGCAGGAGCAGGTCAGTGCTGAAGCATGGTGTGCTTGTGAGGTAGCCTTGCTTCACCTCACAGATGAAAGCTTTTTCCAAGGTCTCTAATCAACTAGAAAAGCCTCTGTGGACAGCAAGCACCAAAACTATATAGCAGCAAAGGATCAAGCTCTGATGGGGTGCAATTTTCCCATTATTGTGGGCCAGAGGTTTGCCTTTATTTAAAGACTGTCTTGGAAAAAATGAATATAAGAATAACCAGTTGCCTCAGAAGATTTTTAAAGCTGTTGTGCTGAAAGATTAATTTTGAAAATATTTCAAAGGTTTGAAAAGTGTAATTTTCTGAGAAGAAAATAAGGCTGGGAGCTGGTTTTATGAGAGTAGTGAAATCGTTTCCTTCCTAGCAGCCATTCCAAAGCTAGACAACAGACGTTTGCATCAAAGAGACTGGCTGCAGGACAGATCCTGAACTGATGGAAGCAAACTCTCAGTTACCCTCAGTTATGGAAACTTTCATCCTTCATTTCAAAGTGGGGCTTTAAAAAATTTCTCACAGATTTGAAAACAAAACAAAGCAAGCTAAAACAAACAAAAAAAAAACCCAACAAAACAAAACACCAAAAAAAACCCCACCAAAAAAAAAACCCCTTCAACTACCAAAACCAGCTAAACTATGTGCCCAGGTCTGGTTATAGCATGGTCTGATTACCTTGTTCCTATAAACTGCTAGGACTGCAGGTTATTTCAAACCATGGAATCATAGAATACCCTGAGTTGGAGGAGACCTTCAAGGGTCAGTGACCCCAGCTTCCGAAAGTCAGGAGACACCAACATTTGATCTTGTTGGACCCACCTGAGAAAGTGATTTCCCTCAAAGCATGCTCAGCCTCTCCTGAGCTTTAAATTCAGTGTGGTGGGAGCTTTTTCTGGCTAGTTCTTTAGACTAATACTGTACATGTCTTTACCCTGCTTACAGTGATTCTAAGCTTACAGTGTTGTTTGTTTTCTAATCAATGTATCTGATTTCCCTCTAACACTTCAAAGCCAAACAGAGTGAGAAATGAAACTAAGGAACTGCGGTTGTTGTGTGCTGAAGACGAGCAAAGCAGGACATGCTGGATGACTGCCTTTCGACTCCTCAAGGTAGCTAATCTCTTCCACTTTTGCAAAGCTACACCTAGAATTAAGTGGCATTTGTTATTTTCTTCATGAGAAATTACCTGTATGTTTTTAAATATAATCTGCTCCAAAACAATATGGATAAGAGCAAAATGCCAAGCAGATCTGCCTCACCTAAGAATTTAAGCATGGGACTGCGATCTGTTCCTTCCACACATGAATCAAGTAGAGTTTTAGTTTTGGATCCAAATTTGAGATATGTGAATGAATTAAAAAACCTTCTTAACAAGGTATTTTCAATTTATCATAAAGCTAAAGAAAATGTTTTCATAGTGATAAAGTGGCTCTCTTTACCAAAACAGAATGCCTTTTTCTATTTTTCTGAAGGTTCTATTAGAAGAAGTAACAAAAATAAGTAACCCTATATGTGGGTGAAAGTTACTCCTATCTGAGAGCACACAATGAAATTTTTAGATAATATGATAGTAGGCTTCACTGCTTTTTGAAACAAAATCAGGATGGAGGGAACTGAGGAGAAAGCTGACTATTTTGTGCCCTTTGAAGGAGAGAACTTCCTGATCTTCAAAGGAAAATGTGAATAAATTCTGGTTTGGTTCTGAGCCTTTTTCTGAATGTGCTGCTTTGAAAACTTCTATGTTTTTCTCCCTCCCTTACTCCATCCTACATAAAGAAAAAAATTGACTTTGTTTTTAGACACACCAGAAGATGATTAAAGGTGTACAGTCAGGGAAAATTAAGGCTTTGCCCCAAGGCTGTGTCCATAACTCTCCTTTTTATTCACCATCTCATTTAGCTTTCCATAATCCTATATTACCCTGTTTGGAAATTGTATAAACTGATTCAGTTAGAACATTCAGTAAGCAGTGTTGCTCTACTTCAGCACTGTGCCTCTAGGGAAGGCTCTGAGTAGGTGTTTACCTACCATCTACTAGTGTTGCTAAAATTCATCGTGTTCAACCAAGGGCATGACTGGAAGTCAATCACCTTATTTTTTTAAGGATGAGAAAAGTACCAAGTGATAGTGAAATTTATTGTCAGAGCTAGTGAATTAGAAAGGTTCTTATTTTTTATCATTATGAAAACTAAGTTTGAATGTCTTGTGCAGAATTTTTTTAAGTTCTAGAGGGTAAAAAGAAGGGAATTAATATGTGTGTTCTGATGTCAACTGAAAGTTTGTGTTCTACAAGGAAAACGTGGTAGATGACAGTGGCAAATATAACCTGTGTATATCACTCAAGCTTGTATTTTTTTAAATAAAACTTTTTGTGCGTATTTACTCTTTGATTGCCACTTGCCAATCACTTACTCAATGCAAATGGCTTTGGGAGAGCTTCTGATCAGGAAAATAATAAACTTGTGGCACCTTGCTCCAGTGTAAGTGGTATTATGAAATTACTGCAGTTTTTTTCCTAGGGCATGTATTTGAATAATAATGTCCTTGTATTTCTGTTGGCAGTATGGAATGCTACTGTATCAGAATTATAGAATTCCCCAGCAGCGAAAAGCCATGCTTCCACACTTTTCCACTCCAGTAGTAAGTGATGAACTTTACCTCACTGATGTATGATGTTGGAAAAGATACATTTGCGTTTGCATTTTAAAAGTGGAAAATTTTACGCTAAGAAATGTAAATTCTGCATTGTGTAGCAAATCAATGTAAAGTTCATGTTTTGCATGAGTACAGTTTCCGTGGTTGGCTCTCTATTATCTTAGGCTTACATGATCCACATGACTGAAAAATCTTGGCTACGTCACGCTCTTTGAGATGTACGGCACAGAGACATCTGGCTGTCTCTGCAGAAGCCAGTTTAGGTCTGGCAAAACTAACACGTAGATTTCCTAAAATATGTTGGGCCAAGAGCTGACTGTTAACTACCTAAAAGGGAAGAGCCTATATTTGGATCCCAACTGGCCCTGAAAATGACTGGAATATAGTAATAGGGCAAGTGGGCAACTTGAGCAAACAGATTTTATTCTGAGCCTTTGAATAATCTCCCTCCCCCTATGGTCGAAAAAGAAAAACCATTTATTTTTATGTCTGTGAATCTTTTGAAAGGGGAAAAAAAATAAGATGTATTTTCTGTGCTGTCGAAGGAGGACTTTGGACAGTCTTCTGAAACCAAAACAGTTTGAAATGAAACTCTCAAGCTGGTTTTTCCTTTCCCTGTTTTTTGAAACAAGTGAAAATTCCTTTTCAGAGAAGTGTATCAGAAAACTCACTAGTAGCAATGGATTTTTCGGGGCAAATAGGAAGAGTTATTGAAAATCCTGCTGAAGCACAGAGTGCTGCCTTGGAAGAAGGACATGCTTGGAGGGTAGCTATCTTCTCTTCTTTTCTATTTTTGCATTCAGTAAGTGTCTGTTGAGAGCCAAAACACAGAGCGTGCTATGATGTTAGTGCAGTGCTGGTCACAGTATAGCTTAGCTCCGACCTGAAGCAATCACACTGCAAGCATGCAGATCTGAAAGTCAATATCCATCTTTAGCAAAACTGTCACATTCACAACAACCTTCTACCACTGCTTCTCTGTCCCCCTAGTGTCCAGAGGAAAGTTGAGGGGGAAAGCAGACCCACCAGAACTTTACTGCCAGTTTGCAAAACCAGTCTCTGAGGAGGAGTATGTCAAATTAAATGCTTCCCCACATGGAAGAGGCTGGGGCTCTGACTAATGGCTTGCTCCCAGTAAGTTTAATTGCAGAATATACAAGAGGCAGGACCTCTTGCAATGAAAACTGATGTAACTTGTTTATAGTGTCTTGTGGACAGACAGCCGCAGTACAAGTTTTCCCACATGCTCGTCTTTTAGGGAAAAGGAGTCATTACTGAAGCATTAGCTGGTGCTTTATGTACGGGAGGGAAATACTGCTTGATTTACTGAGTGCCTGGTGTTTTGCCTGAGCAGAAACATATCAGTCTTTTCTTTTTTTCTGTCTTTTTGTTTCCTTTTTTTTTTTTAAGATACTGAGCTTTCATCATTAACATCTGGCTTGTGTTTTAAGCCAACTGAAATTAGCTGCTGCTTGTAGATTAGCCCCCTTCAAAGTTGCATTTCTTTTTCTCATCCTTGCATTAAATCTGCCCAGCCCCCAGTTTCCTGTAAATTAAATCTATATTGCATGTGCACTAATTCTCTTCTCCTGAGGCGTTAGTGTGGATTTAACGGTAATTCATTTTCTCTATAGAAACGTAGCACAAGAATGAACATCTTGGGTAGCCAAAGTCCACTCCATCCTTCCACACTGAGTACAGGTAAATTCTGATGGTTTGTAACCATAGTATCAGAGGCCTCTCTGCGTAAGGAAAAGGTGCACTTCATACAGACACAGAGTGCAGCCATGTAGTACAAGTGCCTTGATGTCAAATACAACCCTTATCAGTAGCTTCTGTGTCATTAACATGCCTACTCATATAGACACTGTTGAAGGAATTTGTTTTCCTTTGATGGCCCACTCAAGCTTTTCTTTACAACTAGTCTTTTGAAACTCGTATTTTGTAAAAATAGACACTCCATAAATGTTTCCATTTAAAAGAATCCAGCAGTTAATTTGCCATTTTGGACAAGGAAAGTCAGTGAGTGATCTTTTAATCTTTAAAGAGTAGAAATGAGAGTTTTCAAAACAGAATTTGTTCCATAATAACTGAAAAATGTAAAATATGCAAGTCCTCAACATTTCTTAGGAACTGTAAATTTATTAAAACAACTGGAAATTTCATATTAATATCCTAGACTTCTTGGAGGAAACACAGCTATTTTCTCTTGCTGTTCTGTTACCAGAATTTTAAAATACCATTTGAAAACAAACAATAAAGGTAAAAATATTGGGAGCTAACTGTCTCTTGGAAGCACCATTTAAAGTGCATTTTTTATTTGAGATTTAAAGAGACTTGTTTCTAACTCATTAGCTTATACATTGAATTCTAAGAATTGTTAGTCCCAATATGTTCAAGAAGCTATGAGAAGGCAGTATTACACGAGACTTCTCTTGTTTACTTAACTGTATATCTGCAAATCAGAAAATATATGGAAATAATGCCTCTCTACTTGGTATATTAAGTAGATGCATTTTTTGATATTCATTCTTTTTTTTATATAGGTTGATGGAATATACTTTATACTCTGTAAGAAAGTATACCCACTTTTAAAATGTTTAAGTAATTAGTATGTGGAAAAATATGGTTGCATATGTAACTGTTTTTAACCATCCTTTCCCTCTTTTTCCTCTCTCCTCCAGTTATTCATAGGACACAGCACTGGTTTCATGGCAGAATCTCTAGAGAAGAATCTCACAGGATTATTAAGCAACAAGGGCTTGTAGATGGGTAGGTATTCTTGTTGCTCAGTATTTATGGTCTGAAAGTAAGCTTTATGGACGAGAGCACAACTTCTGCTGTAATGTTTATGAGCACTTCTGAGTAACCTGATTGTTGAGTAGCCCTGTTATAACCTGACTGGATTCCAAAAAGAGTGTGTGTTTGTAGGAGTGGATCTTAACTTTAAATTTGAAAAGTGAAATCTTAGGAATACATTTAAGTGGGGTTTTTTCTCCAACAGAGGCGGTCAAGTTTTAGATGATGTTGCCTTTGGAAAATAGTTAATTCTTGTAATCTGCATTGAGGACATATTTTTCAGGCAAAGCTGTGCCTAACCATTTGCCAACAAATTTATAAACAGCCATCCGTGCTCTTCTGCATGAATCAGAGCAGCTAATGGTGCTTGCTTACTATTTCTATTCTAGAGCAAAGAAATGGAAGTACCTGTTCCAGCACTGTCTAACATGTCTGTGGTCGAGACTTAAGTACCTTCTGAGCATCTGTTTTCCTTATTTATATGGAGTTAGGGTTATTAAAGGGAAGTCGCTTGAACTGCATTCAGCATTTTTGATATGTAGGATGGGAAAGGCATGGTTGCCTTTGGTTCACTGCTGCCAGGGTTAAGGTAGAAGCATCTATGTCAGCTTCACAGGAGACAGTGAAGTTCAAACCTTTCTTCAGCATTTTCTGATTCAAAAGCAACACTAATCTTTCTGAAGACTAAGCTATGTTAGGGAAGTAGAAATTGGTAGTGCAGATATATACATATATATATTCATCAAGGAGGGTTTTGTTTAAGTTAAGGGCTAGACAGGGGGGTTCAGCTAAGCAGGTCCAACAGAAAAGAGAAGCTGTGACTTTTGGGGTTTTCTCACCTTAAAATCTTGGGCTCATTTTGTCTTGTTGCCTTAGGAATCTGGTGGCCCATCCTTCTTGAGGTCTTCTTAAATGTGTTCACGTGTTTGGTGCTGTGTTAAATTTGTGCCTAATCAGCTTACTGTGAACATGAAAATTGGTTAGTTTGGCCATAGTAAGGTCTACCAGCAGTGACCTACATGCTCCAAGATCTAAGGGTCATGATTTTCAGGGTGGAAGACTCTTGCCTATGTTCACCTACTCTGTGTGTTCTTGAACAAAAGAAGGTAGAAAGTGATGGTTCCTGGAAGAGGCTCAACACTAATGCTGCTATCTTGCATATCTCTAGAAGTACTTGTTGAGGATGCATCTCTCTTGATAGTCATTGTTTGTGTGGAAGCTGGTTGCTTGCCAGAGGTTGAGTGAACAGCTGCAGCATCCGTTGTGCAGACCTTTGCTTTGTGCCACCAGCTTACAATACAGTGCATTATCTGAAACAGCTAGATGAAAAATAATTGAGAGATACCAGTAACCACAGGGCAGGTAAGGTCTTCCTCCCTCATATGGATCCTAACTTATAAAGGCTTTTGTCCCTTTTCCACACATCTGGTCTTCCTAGGGCTACAATATTATGCATGGTTTCTGAGGGTGGCAAGACATGCCTGTCCCTGACTACTGAACTGACTCTAGTTATGATGGTGCATTTTTGTGGTACTGACATTTCTTAATCAGTTCCGAGGAGCTGGAGTGAATTCTTTTAGGCTCTTAGGACTACAAATAGTTCTTGCCAACTGCACCTTGGAAAAATGTGTTCCTGGCTTAGGGGTCAGCAATTAAGAGGCCTGCCCCAGTCCTGTGCTCAGCCGTCTCACAAATCCACTAGCAATTAGTGCTATAAACCTTCTGCCAAAGGTGTATTCTTGTTTGCTGGGGCATGGAGAGAATCTGCTTCCCTACTTCATAAATGTCATGGGGAGGAAACATAGGGTTTCTTATGTAGCTTTTTTTCTCCTCCTCTTCCCAGTATGGATGTTAAATAAAGTCCATGTGGAGTAGGACTTCAGATTTGTGGATTAACTTAAAAGTGACAGCTACATAGTGTATGATGTATGCCTAATGTATGTGCAGCTGTACGCCAATGTAGATTTTTTTTTCACTAATGCCGAGGGAAAAATACTGTCACTGTTCTAGAGGAAAAAGCAGTGTGTGTTTTCCCCATCTTGATAATGTGGAAGTTACTTAACTGGTAAATAATTTTAAGGAAGTATTGAGCTGTTTCTGTGCAATTGCAGCCATTTAACCTACACATAATTTTGCTGACACTGGATTTCTATGAACTGACGCAAGATATTGTAGACTGGGAAGAGATTCTGATACATTCTTTTCCCATCTACAGAAATTCAGTTTTTCTCTAGAATTGAATGATAACATTTTCTTCATGAGAGTACATATCATTAATGAAAAGCTGAGTTAGAGGGAACCCTAAAAAAGGCCTCATAGGTTCAGCAGTCGTATATATTGCATTTCTTCTTTCTTCATCTGTTAATGTTGCATAGCCATGGTATAATAATTGATAGCAAATTGCTAGTTACAGAATCACCTCTTAATGCATCTAAAGAAGAGTTTGGCAATGGCAAAAAATTACTTAGTAGGTCTGATTATTTAAGAACAAACAGATGGGGATATTAAATTTATTCTTAAAAATGTTCTCTCCTAGGTTATTTCTTCTCCGGGACAGCCAAAGCAATCCAAAGGCATTTGTACTCACGTTATGCCATCATCAAAAAATAAAGCATTTTCAAATCTTGCCGGTAAGTAGATTATTTTTGATACTGATGACAAAATCTGAAATTTCAAATCATGAAGCTTTTGCCAACATCTGAGGAGACCTCTTATTAATTACGGATGTAACAAACAAGGATGTTTCCATTAGCAAGTATATAAGTGGATATTCTTTAGAATTGTCAAATGTCTGATTAAAATTATTGATTAACATTGGTGGAAAACTAGTGTAAGTCACTACCTTACACAAGCCTGTGTAATGCATAGAACTTGTTCTCCGTGACTGTCGGTGACAACAGCAGCTGTTGTCTCCCTTCTTGCTTGAGCAAACATAGAATAACTTCAGGAAACTTTAAAAAAAAATTTATTCTGGAGGTTGTCCAATAATGCTGAGCTTCAAATAATGTTACACTGAGATTTTGGAAAACAATTTGATTTTTATCTTGATCCAAAAAAGCATTAGAAATTTAAGATTATGTAGACCTTTTTATCGTTCCAAACCCTCTTCCACTGTTTCGCCTGCCAATTTTACAAACAGCTAACAAATCCTTTTGGGGCATTGTTGTTTTATCTAATGTATGCCAGTGCTGTCTGTACAACTTTCAATTACTCTGCCCACAAGTTTTCACTTTCATGAGCAAAATGTTACTAGTTGGGTTAAGGCATGTTTTTTCTAGCACTGTGCATGATTTCATAAAGAACTGCAGGCACTGGGTTGCTTGGGCAACCAAGTTCCAACCAAGTGCCCATCATTTATTTATGTCACACACCATTGGCACTCTCTAAGTTTTTCCACGTGTTTATCTCCTCATGTGCAGCCTAACTTAAAAAGGATGTTTTGTTTTCCCAGTGTGAAGATGATGGACAGATATTTTTCAGTCTGGATGATGGGAACACCAAATTTAGTGATCTAATCCAGCTTGTTGAATTCTATCAACTAAACAAAGGAGTCTTGCCCTGCAAACTCAAACACCACTGCATCCGAGTGGCCTTATGACCTCAAATCTGACTCTCACTGAAGACTGGATTTGATAGAAGAGTAATTGTAAGAGAACGTTGACACTGGGGAATTGGCAGATTTGTAAGGTAGTTGAAAAAATAAATATTATGCACCTTGGGACTCTGAAAGGGATGGATTCGACAGGTGCCAACAGACCAAGATTGCTGGTTTGTCTAACACCTAAGAGTGATTGCTGCTGAGTGTCCCAGCATCCCAAAAATGGGGGGAGGGTCTGTAAAACAAGGAGTAAATTTGAAACAAAACTGGAAACTATCTTGGCTGGGCCACTTAACAGGAACAAGTGTGAAGAGAAATCTTTGAAAAGAACTCTTGCCCTGGAATAATCTTGACAATTGAGACTAGTGTGTTTACTTTTTGTATTGATCACTTTTTTTGCACTCCTACTTTGTTTCGGATATTGTATGCAGCCTATATTAGGAGCTGATGTGGCTTTTAAAATTCATGCAGGAGTTGGGTATTAATCTGCACCCTAAAATGTATGGAATGCTTCAGCCTAAAAGGATCTAGAAGAAAATCAAGTGTGTGTGTGTGTGTGTGTGTGTGTGTGTGTGTGTGTGTGCGTGTGCGCACGCGTATGTCTCAGTACTTCTCTGGAGACCTGAGGTTCCAATGATCTGCAGATGTCTTTGAAGAAGCAATGAGGATACAATTCTAAAAGAACATACCACCAATATATGTACTCTTAAAACTGTTGACTTGTAGCATTATGGCTGTAGTATGTTGATGGCATATTAGTGGCATCCAGTCATGCAGAGACTGTATTAGATTCTATGCACAAATTTTTATTATTGGAGTGGTGGTTTGTTTTTTACAGCCTTTTGACTGTTTTCCTGAGGAAACTTACTGTTACTAAATAGAGTAGGACTGAATGACTACACTTGTATTTGAAACCACCGTTTTTTGTGAGAAGATTCTTCTGCAGGTAGTCTTAGTATGACAAAAAAAAAGAATTAAAAAAACATTGTTTTTAGCTTTATAGCTCCTTTAATTTTCAGACTGTTTCAAAGAGCTCTTTCAATATAGTAAAGCTACAGTGACACAATGTTCTCCTGGGGATTGGGCATAAGAAGAACTGAACCCCTTCTGCTTTTTATAGGGCCATGAAAGTTTACATGGTGAGAAGGAACATGCTGGGAATAGAAACAGATTTGATTGTGAAGTAGCTGCTGGTAATATCCATTGAGGTAACTGGTGATCCCCGTGTCATGTGTGCTACTGAATGCCAGTACCTGTGGCAGACAAGCATATATCTTGCTCTGGTGCTGGTTTGTCATCAGAACTACTTTATTGTTAATGTTTAAAGGAATTATTTGATGTTTACACAATAACTCCTTCTGATGATAAATCAGTTTTAAAGTCAGATGAGTCCCACCTTGATCCTGCAGCTGCAACCAACCATTCCTTCAGCAACTGTCTGAACTGAAGTAACTTCCCAGTGCTTGGTGCCATTAGCCACAGTGAGAAGTATTCCACCCTGGGAACTTGCAGAGTGTAGTGCAGAATGGAGCATTTGTAAAACGGTAAATTATTTACACAGACTAGTTAATCCTTAATATTTGCCACTGGGTATGAAATCCTAGCCATCTGAAAGGGTAAAGAAGGAAAACCAATCCTACACTTTTAGGTCTTCATGTAGTGTTAAGAATAGCTTAAGACAAACCATAACCTGCCTGAGTCGTCCATATCAGCTTAAACTATGTCAATGGTATAGAAACACTGTATTTTAGTTTACAGAACACATTTAGTATTTTTTTCCATTTAATGTCTAGATACTAAAAATGAAGAAACTTGATTTTTTTTTTTTAGTAGAAGCCTTTTTTGTTTTGTTTTGTTTTGTTTTTTTTAATTGTACATAGTGAAATGAGTGTTCCTGCTTTCTAGACAATGTATTTTAAAACCTTGAAATTAAGCTAACTTAAGTCTGACTTCACTTTGCATGCTTCTATTTGGCCCCTATTAGGAGAAAAAAGATATTTGTATTGACTACATTACCAGTTTAATAAGACCATTTATGCTGTAGTTTTAAGTTTTTCTGTTTACATAGCTTAGTGACAACCATGCATTTTTCCCAGTAGGCTGATAGTATTTGCAGTGTTTCATATTTATAAAAGAAAAAAAAACTTTGCATCTTATTTAAATTGAGAATAAAAGTTTGACTATGAACCATGAATTTTGTATGTAGATGGTTGACTTAGTATTTTGTACTCTTCCCAGCTAAAGTGAGCTGTTTTGAGAAAGTGACCACCTTCAAAGTGGCAACAATCTTACTTAAGCAGATCACTGCTTTGTCTTCTTTCTGCTGGAAAACAGTCAATGCCACCTTAGTTTTCCAACAGATTCAGCTGGCTGCCAGCTCAGAATACCAAGGACTGAAGGACATTTGACTCTTATTTTTGTATTTAAATGACATGAATGTAAAGGGGATGCTCAGGGTTGTTTTGGAGCCTGTTGAATTTTTATCTTTTTGCCTGTGATTTTATTTTCTAAATAAATACTTCATGTAGCAATCTTGAATATGTTGAGAAGGAAAATGCCAAACCATTTTGGTAATGAGGTTACTAGTTAAGTTATGTTACAATAGGTGTTAAAGTACAAAAAACTTTTTATTTGTTAATTAATCTTGAAGAAACACGTGCCTCAGTTTAGATGTTTTGTCTTATCTTTTCTGCACTAAATACCTGACAGTTTGACCAATCAATGCACCTTTCCAGTGGCAAGACTTGCTTATCGTAAATTATATTGTCACAATGCAAGATTTAGTGACTGTAAAATGGAATAAAGTTTAAAGTTTCAGGGAATGCAAAAGGTATTAACTTAAGAGACAAAACCTTTATTCAATATGCTTTGCTTCATACTGTAAATAGCTTTTTGGCTTGTGAACCTAATTGTAATCTTTCAGGTATTTTTGTACAAATAAGGGACTGATATTCTGTTTCTTGTAATTAGAAATAAACGTTAATACAATGCTATTCATTTTATATTGGAATGAATGTCATCCTTTGGATATATCAGTACACTGTGTATCTCTTGCCTTAATTCAGATTAATTGGGGGGTCATATTAAACAGCTTTTAAGAAGTGTGAAGAGGAAAACAGAGTCCCCAAGATACCTTTATTCTGGCTGGTCTGTCTTTAAGATCCCTATTAGGATAGACTGTATTTTATTTAGAAAATAACTTGTTCACTCCTTTTGTTTGAGGAAAAATTACTGGGGATATTCTGCTATGATACTTACAGTATTCATTTGAGAAGGCTGAAGTGCACGCTCTGCATAAAACACTTTATTGGCCTGATAGCTGTTGGATCAGAAAACTTTTCAACAGTACTTCCAGGAAGCAATTATCTACCCCTCTAATCCTTGTATTTGAGTGGTCTGTCAGAATTTGGGGGGAAAAGCAATATCTGCACAAAATACATTTTTACTTAAAAATCACAAAATTTATTTTTACTTAAAAAATCCAGGAGAGTGGACGAGTAGGGTGGAGGGATTGGTGATTCTTCTGGCAGATAGAAAAAATATAAGGTTGGGAATATTTCACTCTTATTTTTTGGAACACAATCCTTTCCTCTTTCCTTCTTTTTAATCCTTAGAAGCCATCAAATGCATTTAACTTCAAAACACAGTTACACTCTGGCTTTTGCATGCTATGTCTCTGTGTGACATCTCCATATTGCGCTACAGCACGAGTTAATTAGTATGTTAGCATGATGAAATTGATTCATCAGCACACAGAGGCAGAGTACTTCCTGTGGATTTTGATATTCCTGAAGTTTTTTTCTATCTGGGCATGCACGTTAAAGTGCTTAAAATTCACTGTCCTGCATGCAGTAACTTACTTTTCTCACTAAGTTAACAAAGGGGACTTCTTGCTTACAAAAGGTTTGAGGATGCTTATTGCCTGCTTGGCTAGAGGAGGCCATACTAACATTGAAACTGACTCCCACCATGATCATTAAAAGTCACAGACAGTAATTCAACACAAACTTGTAAAAAAATAAACCAAAAGCAGACAATAAAAATCAACACCAAAACCCCACTGTGCTTGTATATATTGCATTTGGAACAGACAAGAAGATGGCATTAAAAAAAACCAACCTGGTAAGAAGATCTCAGTAAGCTTGCCCTGTGGCAAGGTAGTGCTGTCAGCATGTTTGTCCAAACTGCCCACCTCTGTGGGAGATGCAAAATGATACCTGTGAAATACTGCCCTTGGCATTAGCAGTGGGTATTTGGGCTATCAGAACATCATTAGTACAAAATTAGTCTGGGCCACAAGTGGCTCTGTCGTACAGATTTGAATTACTTGCCTGATAGGTTTGTGCTTCTTTTTCATTAGTTGCAGAACAGCAGACATGATCAGACATCTGATCCCACATAAAGCATTCTAGCATGAAGTTCACCAGGCAAAACAGCATAAATGCATTTGGGCCTATAAGTAAATTCCTGTCAGACTCATGTTTTACAGCATGTGGCTGCAGGACTTTCATCCTGATAAAAAGAACCCTTAAATCAGGATTACTTTAACACTAAATTGTTGCTTCAGTCTGTACCTCGAAAACCAGATAAGAGAAACATCAGCAAATTAGCTATTTCCCTTCAAGTTGGACTTTAGATGACTTTTGGTCTTTGTTATTGCTAATTTAGTAATGCTTTAATCTGGTTTGTCAATGTCCAATCTGTAGACTGCTTTGTATCTCGGACATAGTTTTTCTGACATCCTGGAAACTTCAGGAACGATGTCAGCAGATGGAGAAGAAAGATATCTTCCTCTGAAATATCCATGCTGCCTTCAGCTGGGTTGCTTCTGCATCCTAAATCTTAAATATTCTTTCCTTAACTTGAAGCACACTTAGTATTTGAAAATCCAACATAACCACAACTATGTCCAAGACCTATATGATTTTCATTAGATATTGCGATTAGTCACATCTGAGACATGAAAATGAATTTGTTGGTGTAACACGCATTGCAAACGCTTAGCCCAAAGACAATGCTGCTCCTATTGCTCGACACTTTGTATAGATAACCAGCAGATGTTTTAGTAAAAACACAGGTTCACACAAGACACTAAGCTGTGATTTTAACAGGGTCTTACAACACTTGTTAGTTGCCCAGGTTTGTTATACTTGTCTGTAATCAGGTGTTTTCCATCCCTTGGCTGCAGGATCCTGGTGCCAGGACTGGGGAATAGGAAGGTGCAATTACAAACAGCTGCCGGTCCTGAGCAAAAATACAGCCTGGATTTATGGGCCCTGAACCTCAGCTCGACTGTGCTCAGAGGCACAACTCCTTAGAGCTCAGAAGAGAGACAGGGAGGGAAGTGGAAGGAAGAAAAGAATTATTCTTAGGCAGTATTGTCCAAGGGGTGGTTTGGATGTGACTAGGAACACAGTGAAGACAGTGCTGTGATGTGAGTGCAGTGCTGTGATGGTGAGTGCTGCTCACCACTCCCTTAGTCAGTTTCCCCTCCTCTTCCCTCAAACTAGTGAAGACACTTCTACATAAAGGCTCCCATTGTATTTGCCCCTTGAAACATATTCTCCAGAGGTGTCAGGACTAGCATCTTGCCTTACCAAGGAGATCTTGCCTCACCAAGTGGAACAAAACAGCCTGTCCAACTGCCATTAGAAGAAAAGGAAGGTGAGAGTATGGTTCTGCCAAGAACAATGATGGTTAAAGCAAATGGCTAAGCACAGTCCTGAAAGTGTACAATATCATTGCTCTATAAAGAATCCTAGGCACATCCTATTTTTAAATAGTTTAATTATTTAGACCTTTTCATTATTTGATTTCCTCCATAATACTTCTCTTTGCTGCTGAATTTGTGCATGACAATAATGTGCTCTGTTTGACTCTTACCAACTCCTAGTTTTCAGGTTGCTGTAGCACTCTTAGAATCAAAAACAAATACAGAAACAAGGCAAGCTATGAGGATTAGAGCTTCCTGAAAAGTAACTCCACAACACATCTAGTTATGAAAGAATGTAAATTGGTAATTATAGAACTGGTGGATAGAAGACTTATTTGGGTATTTTTTTTTCACTAGACAGGTTTGTGAAAATAGCTGGCTAAACAAGGGTGAAATTCATTGAAGGCTGACAAAGTTTGCCTCAGAATACTTTAAATCAATTGCTGGAACAAGCATTTGACCTGCTCTAGAAAGCAGAGTGCTTCAGAGAAGCGCATGTACCTGGGAAGGGATGGCATCCTCTCTCCCTAAAAGTGTAAGAGAGCAGGAACTCCAATGACAGCAGAAAAGACAGGATGCAGTAGAAATGGAAGACCAAACATGAGGGTCAGAGGAACAATCAAATATATAATAAAACAGTTCAGTGAGCTAGTATAATAGATTTACAGATAAATATAGGCATCTGAGCAGAAACAAAACACTGAATTATGAGATTTTTTTTACACGTAAGTCACCTGAAGTATGCAGAGGACCAGTTCAGGAAATCCAGAAGTATTTCTTTGTAAACTGCTCATATAATCTCTTGCATTGTCCACCCACAAAATGTAGCATGTGGCAAAAGTTCACATGGGTTCACAAAGGGCTTCTATCACATCATGATAGAGAAAACTCAGCTGATAGATAATAACTACAAAAATACCATCCTTTTCTCTGAAATTCCATTGGTCACATGTCACCAAGTGCCAGGAGCAGGGGAAGAATCATTACTTGATAGCACATCTGTAAGTACATCTTCCTTGCATGTCCACTACTAAGATAAGGGCTAGAGGTACTTTCTATCTGATCCAGTAATGTGCCCACATGAGGGCTGGCTCATACAGAAGCAACTGAAGGTGGCACTTAAGATCTGAGGAACGACCAAGAAAACCTGCTCTACAGTCAACTGGAGGCTCCCTTTGACTGAATTAAGGCTGCCCTTAGTGAAATAGCCATGTAAGTATTGAATTTGCTTCCTACCACCCCAGGAAGTGACACCTCCAGGGTCTGCAATAGCTCTCCTGTCTTTGTGTGCTCTCCCTGCTCCAGCTATCCACTGGGAGGGTTTGCTGTGGGGGTGGGGGCTGATACAGCAGAGCTGAGACCATCAGGGCTCTGAAGTTGTTCAAGAGTAGAGTCTGGCTTCATTCCGCCTCAAAACTGGGTCATAATGGATAGGGACTGAGCTTTTGATGTGTCCTCTAAAATGAGCTTTAAATAGAGAATTGATGCTACTCCCTTTCAAGTCAGAAATAAGTACACTAAACGTTGCGTAAAAATGGCAATCTCTAGGCATTTTTGTTCAGCGTGCACAGGGATGTGTTGTGAAGGGTTCTCCTGAGTAAAAGACAGGTTTCCTTACACCAGTGACATCTGGGGAACAGAAAGGGGCGTGCACCTGCTCAAACCAGGATTTTTATTGCTGAAAGGTATGGTGCAGCCTGAGGGAGAGCACTGTGCTGGGGTGGGCAGGCCAGGTGTGGGGGGCACATGGGGAGTTCTCGAGGCTCTCCCAAGCCACCCATTGCTATTCAGGCAGGGAGAGAATGGAAAGAGTAAATCACAGAATTTTAGGGTTGGAAGGGACCTCTGGAGACCATCCAGTCCAACCCCCCTGCCGCAGCACAGGCACCTCGATGAGGTTACCTACGAAAGCGTCCAGCTGGGTTTTGAATGTCTTCAATCACGGAGACTCCACGACTTCTATGGGCAGCCTTTTCCAACCTCAATATAAAGTTCTAAATGTTGAGGTGGAACTTCTTTTGTTTTCGTTTATAGCCATTGCTCCTCATCCTGTCTCAGGACACCACTAAAAAGTCCTCTTGGCACCCGCCTTTCAGGCATTTATGTGCACTGATGAAATCAAATGCTGGTGCCCAGCCTGGTTTCATGCCGCCGTGGAGGATCCTGCAGCCTCGCAGCAGTCAGAGGGTGGCTGGGCTCTGTCCTGCCCCGTGAGGAGCTCACCCGGGCTGGCCCCGGGCAGCTGCTGCCCTGCCAGGAGCCCGAAGGGGCTGCGGACCGCCTCCGACAACCAGGAGCTGGTGACAATGGAACCCCGTTCTGCTCACTTCTAGTCTCTGATCCTGACAAGTCTAAATCCTGACAAGTCTAAATCACATGGGCGCGGGCCAGTTGCCATAAAGCTCGGCCTGTGCCCGGCCCCAGAGCTCAAAGGGCGGAGGGCCGCGGGCTCCCGTCCCCGGCCCCGGGCCGGCAGAGGGCGCGGCGCACGGGCCTGTCCTACGCGAGGGCGCGGGGCTTTCCCTTGGTTGGAGTTCCTTTGTTTATGGCGGCACCGTGTGAAGCCGCTGCGAAACAGCTCTAAGTGCAGGCAGGGTGCCTCCGGCGGGGCAACTGCTGCAAATGCCAGCGCTGGCGCACGGCTGGCACCGGGGCCCGCCCCGTCCCCTCCAAGAGCAGCACGGCCCGGTTTCCTCCTCCCGGCCGTGCCCGGAGGCACCGGCAGGCGGGAGCCCCCAGGCAGCCGGGAGCTCTGGCTCTGGGGCTTCCCAAATTGTCCCACTCGCTTCTCGTGTGACTCGCCAGACATCTCCGTGGCGTGGACATCCTCGTCGGGTAACCCCGGCAGAGGCAGGACATGCCGGGGCTGCTGGCTCGCTCCATCCCACCTCTCGGATTTTTCACCTAAGGCTCTGTGAATAAGTGAGAAATCCCCCGTCCCTCCTATCGGAATGGTTGCGAATTGTGGCTGAATGAGCCCACAGGTTTTCCGGTTTCCCCGTGTTGAGAAAGAGCGGCTGATAAAGCTGACATAGCGCCACGCCTGGTTAATGGTTAACGGAGTGCAGGGCGAGCACAGCAGCAGTGAAGCCCCGATAGCTGCTGGAAAAGCCTTAGAAATTTCTTGAGATTAAAATTCCTTAGCCACTTCTAGTGACTTCTTCTTCATAGGGCGACTGTGAACTACAGGGAGCTGTAGGGAACTAAATACCTGTTTCCAAGATACCTGGAAAAGGAGAGAAATCCCTAAAAAGGTAAGGATAAATTTGGTAATGTCTGAAAGTGAAGCTACCTCTGCACTCGCACCAAATAATCTGATCCAACAAATCCACAGAATTTGTTAGCTATTAAACCAGTCAGTGTTTAGAAGTGCAGCATAATAAAATGTAAATTTTTTAATTGACATGTGCTTAAGCTAGTTTTGATGAAAGTGTCAGGAGTTCATGAAGTATTTTGAAATCAAAGCTTTGCAATTCACAACATTTTTAAGAGAACCTCTTCTGAACTGCTGCTAAAAATTGAGTTAAGGGCACTGCTGCTTAAGGGAAGCAGTCTGGAGAGATGGCAGTACTATATGATGGTGTACTGGAGCAGTCTTGGAGCTGCTTCACAGCTGACAAAGTAATTTTATTACTCTTTCCACATTTGGCCACAAAAAAAAAAGTTCTTATTTGTTTGAAAATTTTGTGCTCCTAGTCCTTGAACTTGATGTTGTTGTAAACCTGTCACATGAGGTGTATCCTCTTGTAGAGATCCTGTTTATGGCTCAGGGACCAGAGTGATTTTCATATGTTGACACTACAATTTTATGTGGGATTAAATGTGAAACAGCAAAAATTATTACAGCATTGCTGGGATTTGAAGAGTAAGAAGATGCTGAATTTGGAAAAGGAAAGGTGAAGTATAATGACAATCACTATTTACATTACAGAAATTTACTGCTTATGTCAATGGTAAATAAAAGGGAAAAAGAAGATACTCTAATGAAAGTTCAGTGGAAAACAGATTTGCAGTATACCTGTGATACATGCTGAAAGGTTTCCTTGGGTGAGTGACACCTCAAGGAAGAGCATCCTGGAATTCTGACTTCAAAATGTGCATCCCCCATCAGCAACACGAAACACAAAGTGAGGAAACTGGATTTTCGTGCTAAATTTCTAAGGGTTGTTTAAAGTTGTAAGAGAGTTTCTTTGATTAGTCAATTGATACACATCAATGGGAAATTTCTGTGTTGCTTTAGCTTTGTTCTTTCCATTATGCTGTGTCCAGTTCTGGGCCCCTTAATTTAGGAAGGACATTGAGGTGCTTGACTGTGAGCAACAAGGCTGATGAAGGGCCTGGAACACAAGCCCTTTGAAGAATGGCTGAGGGAGCTGGGCTTGTTTAGCCTGGAGAAAAGGAGGCTCAGGAGAGACCTTGTCACTCTACAACTGCCTAAAAGGAGTTTGTAGCCAGGTGGGGGTTGGCCTCTTCCAATAGACAACCACTGGCAGAACGAGAGGCCACAGTCTTAAGCTGTGCCAGGGAAAGTTCAGGTTAGACATCAGGAAAAAAATTCTTTACTGAAAGAGTGATTGGCACTGAAATTGTCTTCTCAGGGAGGTGGTGGAGTCACCATCCCTTGATTGTTAAAAAAAAGACTTGTCATGGCACTCAGTGCCATGGTTTAGCTGATGAGGAAGTGTTAGATCATAGGTTGGACTCGATGATCTCAAAGGTCTTTTTCTTTCCAACCTAGTTCATTCAGTGATTCTGTGAAGAACTGTTCACCTAATTCTTCTGAGGCACAGAAAAGGTAGATTTTTCCAATCACAGATAGTATATTGTGTAATCAGAAAAATACGTGGCCAACAGTATTTCGTTATTGCTAAGTGAAAACAAAAAAGTTCAATCTATAAAACAAACTCAATTTACTTCCAGCATATCCTAATCCCAATCCTGTTACTTATCTCAACCACAATCCTCTAGTGTTCCTCTGATGAGTGTCTCCCCGTTAAGCCAGTTCATGCTGATTTTTTTTTCTCTTAGGAGTGATATCTTTCCTGTAGAAAATTTTGGAATGAAACAACTGTTTTGTTGTATGTTTTTCACCTTTCTTGATCCTGTGTGGATTGTGTTGCTATCTCTTCAAAACCAAATGAATAAACAGGAGAAGAATTATTATGGTAAATAGTAATTTCTTGGAAAATAAATTGGGACTTTAGTGTTAGGCTCTTTGTCAGAGAGCTGGCAAGAGCACTGTATGCTTAAAAGGTTGCTCTTACAGTTTACCATTAAATAATACTGTCATTCCCCCCTTTCCCCCCACTCTCCACTTGTTTCAAAAGGAACATTTGGTTTTAAAATCCAGGGCAAGTTTGCTAAGCTTTGTGAAGGTATAAATAGAAATAAGTTTTATCTTTCCTTGTATGTTTTCAGAGGAATTGGGTGGTTAATATGGAGTCAAATGTGGTTTAATGTTATTATTCTTGTATTATATCAGACATACTACTTTATTCCTGAATTTATTTTTTACAGCTTCAGAGTCAGACAGAGAGATTCTATCCCTAAGAAGTTGATGACTGATGCAAGGATTAATGTCAGCACTTGATTTTTTTTTTTTTTTCAT
Organism: Bombycilla garrulus; assembly: GCA_013400315.1. NCBI lineage: Eukaryota > Metazoa > Chordata > Aves > Passeriformes > Bombycillidae > Bombycilla > Bombycilla garrulus. Next base: position 798,053 of record VXBU01014337.1, on the reverse strand, counting down.
TTATTCTCCCGCAGTGAAGTGCTGTGCTGTGAGTCTCAGTTTCATAGGAACATGGGATGACTTGAAGGCAAAGATGTGACTCCAGTACTGTGTCACCTATCAAAACAGCCTCTATAGAGGATGTATCTCCCCATCTGTTAGGTACAGCCTATCTTTGCAAGACTGGATATGAAGCAGAGAGGTTAGAAAGGTTTTGAATTATTTTGAACAAAGGTAAGGTGGAAAGGTTTCAGTCACTGCAAGGAGTATAAGGAGGGAGGACATGGGACTCATCTGATCTTAGCACTGGAGGCAATTGAAGCCATAGTAACAGCAACTGTGCATTCCAGGAGAAGCTGGAATATGTATAACCCTAAGTCAGGGTTATTATTAGCATTTCAGAGTTGCAAGCCAGTCGTGCCAAACTTGGGTTTTTGACATTCCTTATGCTTCAGATTTTTTTTTTTTTTTTTTATACCAAGTACCATCTACTGTCTGATTGCTAGGGCAACGTCAAGCACTGGTGTCAGCAATACTGACATATAATTTGGAGTTCACTTTACAAAAAGGAAGGGAATAATCACTTCCTGCTTGGTAGACAGGGTATGAGTAGCAAACTAAAATAGGTGGAAAAAGAGGTCCTAGAAAAAAAATGCACTGGAGTGTATTGTTTAGGGAGGCTATAAATTCAGTATCAGTGTAATGCTGCTGCTAAGTCACTTATAACACGTCCCTGTGTTTTGGCCTCACTTGCACTCAGTTATGCTGTTGACAAACTGTTCCATTTAAATGAATAAACCTCACAGTTTTTAGATTTTCTTTTTTCTAACACATGACAGTGCAGGTACAGTTAGCATGACATAACAAGAGGAAACCATCATTACTGTGACTAGTCATGCAAAAAAGTGAGATGGGAAATTACAGATATACTACATATGGTGCTTTCTGCTTTTAAAAACAATCTGAGTGTAGAGAAGTAGAAAGGATCCAGCTAATCGTAGAACCAGCTCTATGAATTTCAAGGCAGATATACATTTCCAGATACACGGGACAAGCTGAAAACTGCTGAAATGCCAGCATGCTGGGAGAATGGCTGGCAGACAGCTTTTCATCTTGGACAATACCCTAAAGGAAATGGCCTTTCAGTGTGGCAGATATTGTCCTTTTCTATGCTGCTTCTTTAAAGGGAGGGAGAGAGAATGAATGCAAAGGATTTCAGAGGAGGTGTCATTTCTTTAACGGCATCCTGTGGGTGCATTATCTTGCAGAGACCTTTTTCTTTGTCTCTCAGTCTGATTAACACATGTCTTTGTGCAGTTTTAAAATGCTTGGACAGTTTTCCCTGAAGAAATACATGTGCCTTCCAGGAGTTTTAAATTGCTCTTGATATGTTTAATATCCTTATACATCTGCAAACCCATCAGAATCTTGCTGAGTTCTTGACTGTAATTCTTCCTGTGGTAATTATATTTTCTACAGTTTTAACCACACATGGAAAATGTTTCCTTCTGTCTGTTTTTAATGTGCTATCTTTAATTTCCCAGAATTGTCCCTCTTGGGCTTTTGGAATTTGAAAACCAGAAAGAAGTTCTTTGTCTTCTCCCTGTACTCTTTAGTTCACTTATCCTTTCCTTGGTTTCTCTCATGTGGTTCTGTTTTCAAAGCTAACCAGGCCCACTCATTTGAATCTTCCCCAGAGGACAGCATAAGTGCCTTTGAAGAGAAATCTTCTCTTATGCTCCAGGAGGGCACTGAAGTCTTTTTGAAAGTGAAAATCTGAAAGAATATTGAATATTGAATGTTCGAGAAATGTTCCAACAATTGATCAAAAGTTGCTAGAATATTTTTCCTGTAATTCTCCAGCTTGTTCTTAGTGAATCCAAACTTCTTGCTATTCTTGATCATGCTACTTATTAAACAGAGGTTTTCATCCAACAGTGCCACCAACCTTGGTTACGCTAAGTTTGACCCTTAAGACTTCTTAACCCTCTCTGTATCCTGTGTTACTTCAGATTATTTGTACTGAGCTTCCTGCAACTCTCTACTGACTATTCAAGATGTGACATTCCTAGCTCTTCTCCCCAGTTCCTATGGCTGCATCTTTAATAGGAAAAAAAGAGGAGGGGGATAATGGGATAGTGGAACGATAGCCTTTTACTGCAAATTTTTGTATCTCACAAATATAAAGGACCCCAGGTATTGCGGTAGAGGACTCTGAGAGCTCCAGCTGTGGTTAAGATGGGACATAGAAAGAGTGGACCAGAAAGAATACTCACTGTATTGATGGGTAGTGAGAGGTCTGAGATGGGAGACATTTTCTAATAAAAGACAAATAAATTTCTAATTCTAATAAAAGACAAATATCTAAGAGAATCTGTGTGAGTGAAAGAGGAATATTGTGTATATCTCTCTTATGAGGACAGGCTAAGGGAGCTGGGGCTGGTTGGTCTTCAGAGGAAACAAGTGAGAGGGGACTTCGTTAATGTGTATAAATATCTGAAGGGTGAGTGTCAAAAGGATGGATCCATGTTCTTCTCAGTGGTGCCCAGCAACAGGACAAGAGGTAACGGGCAAAAACTGATGCACACGAAGTTGCACCTGAATATGAGGAAGAACTTCCTTGTGCAGGTGACTGAGCACTGGAACAGGTTGCCCAGAGAAGTTTAGGAGTCTTCCTCACTGGAGATATTCACAAAGCATCTGGATATGATCCTGTTGCATTTGCTCTGCGATGACCCTGCTTGAGCAGGGAGGTTGGACCAGAGCACCCCTGTGGTCCCTGACCCATTCTGTGATTCTGTGGTCTGTTGTTCATGATTATTGATGCATAGTGAAGATGTTCCATAAGATAATCATATTTTCTACCCAAGTATAAAAGACCAGCTAATTTTACGGATTTTGCTTTGCAAGTGGAAACACCCAGAGAACAAAAGAATTGATTTTTGGAAAGAAAGAAATTATGGCTAGAGAGTAAGTATCTTTTTGAAACATTTCTCATAAAAAGTAGAAACTAGGAAGGTGTTACAGACGCCTTTATATTTAATAGTAGAAGTTTGATAATTAAAAGCAACTTAGTGATGATCTTAATCTATGAGGAAAATTCCTTCATATCATTAAGTTTCCAAAATAATGTGTAAATAAAGTTTAATATCACAATGTAGAATAAGAAATGCTTGATTGTGAGACCTTGAAAACCTCTGCATGACTGTTTAACACTGTTATTATTAAGGACCAATGGTAAGTTCTCATACCAAGTCAAATTTCATAACAAATGTAGATACATAACCATAACTGCTCAGAAATAGAAGCCCTGAGACCAAATACATTTTTTTGGTATTCGTTCACCTTAATTAACCGCTTCAACTGATTAATTCATACTAACCTATTAAGCAGTAGAAAGCATTTTTGAAGCTTTGTAAATAATAATAGCATAAGCCTAGCTTTGAGGAATGTGCACTCTCAAACAAAAAGCATTTTGCACCTCAGCTCAGGTGCCAGTACAGGCATCCCCAGGCAGTCACCAGCCAGCAGCACAGTCCTGGCCTGAACCAGCAGGAAAAACCAGCAACCACTAACTGGATGCACACTGGATGTTACACATGCTGCCATGATTTTCCTTTTAAAATGTTTTTTTTAGCATTTTAATCTTTTTTTCTTATGGCATCTTCTTTTGTTTCTTCACTATTCTTTTCCTTCCAAGGAAATTTATATTTAATGTTGGCATCTGTCCCTAGAATACTCCTTTTTATCATCATACTAGAATTTATTTAATTTTTTTAGCCATACGTTCCTTGTTTGTTGAGGCTAATGACATGCAGTCTTTACTCAGATGGGTGTAGAAGTCCATGCTTATATATGTTAAGTTTGTCTTACAAGAACTTTTCAGACTCTCAGAAGTCCTTCATTTGCTGGTTGCTAACATGACAGGTGCCTCACACGCTCTCTCTCCTGCTTTCTTTTGCCATGCACATGCCAGGATTTTTTTCTTGGCACTGCTAACGGAGGCGACGACTTGTCTCCTCATTTGCCTGCCCTGCCAGTTCTTAAATGGGCACATATTGTGCCTTTCTTCTTGGGTACCTGGGGACCAGGTACAAAAGTGTTGGTTCCTCAGCAAATATTGCAGGACCACATCCTGCGACGCCTGCCACACCTGCCTGGATAGAGGCATATTGTTGTGCTAGGCTGCTGAAAATGACATTTCTTATAATGAAAAGTTTAAATTCAAAAGGTAAAACCCAGAGCCTTGCAAATACTTTTTTGTGCTAATGAAAGATAAGGCACAAAAAATAGAATGCATTATTAGGATGGTGTGTAAGTGTGAGGATTCGCTGTAGCTGCATCAGCAGCTCAGCTAGTTATAAGGCTGATCTCAAGAATATCTGCCCACGGCACACAACTGTTGTGTGAATTCATGCCCTGGGTTGTTCTTACGCCTACCTCTGCCTCCTCCTTTTCAAGGTTATTGATACATATTTCTATTGTGCATCCTAATTAGTATGTTCCTGCCTTTGGGTGGTTTCCATTCTAGCTCTGTCCAAAAATCTGAGATGCAAACATATTTTTTGTCTGTTTAATTTTCCTTTTTCTGAATTTATTTTTTTTTACCATTGCAGTAATTTGTTACCATGTTGACTGCTGTTCTGTTCAGCCCAGTAATTACTTAATTGCATACTAGTCCTTAAATGACTTTGAGTGGTGAAGTACTCATTTGCTACTACTGTGGCTTTCTCACATGTTTCCTTTCAAGGTTAAAAAGAAAATAAGACAAAAAAAAATGTCAGTCTTCTTTGCAACAGCTTTTGCTTTATTCTGAAGGTTCCTTTGGACAATTTTTTTTATTCAAAGAGCAGATTTCTCACGCTTTTGAATATATATATTTTTAAAAATACATTGTGCCCTTTTGGAGCAACAGTTTTGATGTATACCTCTTTATGTATAGTCATTTTAAAAGCACATAAATTTGGTCAAAATTTCATAGATAGCAAAAGGAGTAAGATATAGGTGGTATAGGGAAGCTAGTGTTATTAATACTACAAAATAAAAAATGTTATTACAGATCAATACGTACTGTGTGTTAGTGCCTTCTTTCTCACCTGTTCTTATTTATCCTGCTCTTGATAGTGGCTGTTAAAAACACATTTTGGTTGCCATTTTATTTAGAAAATCATCTCTAATTTGAGTGTTTCATTGATTTTGAAACTTAAAATGATGTTGAACAGGTTCTTTGGACCTATAGGCTTGTTTATGCTGTTTACTAGGAAAGGCATATTGACACATCTTTAATTTATCTTGTTTTGAGGGTCAAGTTCCATCACAAGAATGGGGCTATGGAGGCTATTTGCTGCAAATTGCTTTCAAGCATTTATTTTTAGTGTACGTATGTTTGGAACACAAATTACAAAAAAAAAAGTTGTGTAAAGAAAGGTATTTACTATTCTGAAGTTTTGAATGTTATTACATCATGTTGTTACAAGATAATTGCAATACAAAGATTATCACATCTGGTACAGCTGACCTTGCTGCCAGGTTCTGATTTTTCATCTTTTTGTGTTTTCTACTGCTCAGCACAACTCCATATTAGAAGTGAATCCAGTGCTTGTTTTTGGGAGAGGATTAGGGTTTTTTGAAAAAAATACAGTTTCTACAGACAACTGGTAGTTACTTTAGCAACAGAAGCCTCTGATAAGTAGTGAAGATGTTTTGAAATTGCTAAGATGATGAATCAAAATTTATTGTATCCAAAGCAGGCTAAAACATTCTTTTTCTCAAGAAAAGCACCTGTTAAAAGGAAACTGAAAGGAAAACGGATAAACATAGACATAGAAGCACCACTCATTTATTTGAGAAACAGCAGGAAGGTTATCTTTTCAACCTAACAGTAAATGTTATGGACATGAATGGCTTATTCAATAGATGTTTGAAGGACAAACATAAAGAGAAATATGAAATAGGAAAAGTTGGATGATGAAGTGTAACTGAGCTGTGGGTACAGGGAGTTGTGTCCCCTGCTGTAATTTGGACATCATTCCCTTCTTCACAGTGCCTCTACACTCCCATTTTGATCCCAGGCACAATATTCAGCTCATTTTTCATGTAAGAAAAAATTGATTTTAGTTGTCTTATGAGGATGTGAACAGCTTCACTGTAAGAAAACCCACAGCTCCACCTATCTCCATTTCAAATTCAACAGGCAGAACTACAACAAATGTTCTGAGTCTTAACACAGGTTCTGGATCCCTTTTTCCCCAATCTTCTTCCACATGCTAGTTTGAGGATGCTTCTGGTCACCTGGTCATCACAGTTTTACAGCTTGTCATCCTGGATAGCAGCACTAGCAGCCAGCAGAGCTGGAAGCTGCAGAGCTGAAGAGAACTGTATTGTCTTCAGCATCCAGAAATACTGCCAGGCTTTTTGTGACAGCTTACTATGCCAGCATTGGTGGAAACCAACTCTTTTTTGTAAGTATCCATTGAATGTAGTGTAATGCTGTTTTTATGGGATTTTTATATTCAGTGAATGGGAAGTAAGGAGAAAATGTAATTAATCCTTTGTTTAACATAGGTATGAGTTATTGCTCTATCTTAGCAGTGTTGCAGGATTGGAATGTGGTTCATATGCATTGTACTCACAGCTGAAGAATCTTGAGTTAGGCTTTTTATATATAGTAAATTAATTTAACAATTATTCTTCTTGAAGACTACAGTATATAAAATGTAGACCTGGGTTGTATGAGTTCATTATTGTGTAAGCTAAAGTAAATAAATTATAATTTTTATGAAAGATTAGTGTGATTTTACATGCTGAGCATACATATTAAGAAAGAAAATTAGCAACCAGTGTAAAATATTAACTGCTTTTTAATAATTTACAAGTTAGAGAATGTAGATACATAGCTGTTTTCTTACTTTTTGTTTCAATGGGCAACAGTAATAGGTTTAGACTGGTGTGTTGTTGAAAGAGAGAAACTGAAAATATCCCCTAGAATTCAGCAGAAGCTATGGGCAGGTAAGTTATTTTGCTTCATTATATTTTGTAATGTATGTAACATAAAATGTGGTAGTGATTCCCCTTCCCTAAGCATAATTCCACACCATTCTGTGTTCTCTGAGCACTGAAAAAACAGTGAAAAATTACATTTCTTTACCACTTCCTGCTGACAAAAGGTAGCCTGGTGGTAGAGGTGGAAGAGATGTCTCTTAAGACTACACAGAACAAGATCACTAAATAAGAGAGTGCTTTTTTAAGAGTAGGCAGGAAGGAAGAAAACAGAAATCGCAAAATTTCCAAAACTTTCCTAGACTGTCTTTTGGACAACTGTGCAGAATATCAGACTGCTGTGATAACAGTTTGCTTCTAGACTGGCACCATCTGACCTCAGCACAGAGAGGTTCAAAATTTGGGCCTCTGACCAGACACAAGCACTACCAGAGTTTTGTCAGAGGGTGCTGCCACTTTAAACCTGGCCTAGATTGAGGCTGTGTGGATTCCAAGTCCAGCTGGAGCGAAACGTGGTAGCACAGAAAAATAAGCTGGAAGAGAACAACCCTTTCTAGCAAAATATTTTATGGAAAATTCCTTTCAGAACTTACCCAGCATTTCAAAGCATATGGCAGAGACTTGTATCTGTACTTGAAAGCAGGAGCTTGAACTAAGGCCTCTGAGCACAAATGTAATGAATACATTGGACTGTCCTTCTTATTTAACTGCCTGTCTCTGCCGGTAAATCCTGGCTAAATGAGAGCCTGTCTCTCCTAGTGATAATGTGGAAGCTGTGATTATCTGAGGTATGGAAGAGAACAAGATCATAAGGAGAACAGATGGCAAGCAGTTCTGAGTGAGGAGATGGCTGGCTGCACTGTGTTGAAGCTACCTGCAGCAGCTTATGCTGTTATCTTTCCTGGCTCACTGTTTTCCCTCCTAGCTGGTGATGATTGCCTTTCTTATGGAGTTGGCAGGATGGAGCATGTGAACACTTGGTGGCTCTGTCACCCAATGTCACAGGGACAGGCATATTCTTTTAGGGATCCTTGGTAGAATGAGAATTTGCTACAGGGCTTTAGGTACAATTAGACCTTTATTACTACAATTAAACACTTAATTTTCAGCATGGTTTATTGTTATCTACAATTTTAGGATTTAGTGTAGTTTATTGTTGCAGTTTTTATGGATTATATTTCCAGCTAAGCAAAATTTCTAGTAATGATTATAGTTTTCTTACTGTCTAGAGTCTTTAATTACTACACTTTTAGTCACTTGGACCCTCGGCAGATTATGTCAAGTTCTAAGTAATCAGTGTCTGATACAGTAATCATAATCTGGACTCAGACTTTACCCAGGAGAACGTGATTCACTCAGTCTTCAGAGGAAGAAGACAGCAGTGGCTGTGTCTCAGACCACTGGGGGATCATAGGTTTTGCTGTCCAGCATCAGGCCTTGCAGCTGTTTGGTTTTATGGGCTGTATCTCCTGTACTGTTACATTTCTGTGTTCCATAGCAGGTGTCACCACATCCCGGTAGCAATCTTGCATGGGCAAATAGGTTTTTTCCAATGCTGACAGGAGATCTGGCTGTTCTGTAATGGGGGTCATCACATCTCGGTGACAACTACAGTGTTGAAAAGGGGAGAAGAGAAGGAGGTGATACGTGACCAGCACACTTACATGTTATGTCTGTTTGTCTTAGGAAAGGGCATTGGTTATGCTAACTATATTAGCAGGAGTCAGGAGCAGGGTCACACAGCTCAGTGGAAAGACTCAGTGTAAATGCATCTTCCTGCACTCAAGCAGTGGCTGTATACATACATCACTCCCAGCTCTGAAGTGAAGACAACAACCCAGAGCAGAAGGGAGCAAATATTGCCTTACTCATTGCTTCAGCTGTGAATGTGTGTCCATGATCAGGGAGACCCTGTGCATGTGGAAGATCTGATTCCCACTCAGTTGTTCAGAGCTCTTGTTTTGGGATGGGTGTGTAGTGGATTGACCCTGGCTGGATGCCAGCACCCACCAAGGCCTCTCTGTTGCTTCTCTCCACAGCTGGACAGGGGAGAGAAAATGTAACCAAGGGTTCCTGGGTTGAGATAAAGACTGGGAGAGATCACTCATCAAATACCATCATGGGCAAAACGGGCTTGAAATTGGGATATTAATTGAATTCATTACTAACAAAATCAGAAGAGGATAATGAGAAGTAAAATAAATCTTTAAAACATCTTTGCCCCACCTCTCCCTCCTTCTCAAACTCTACCTCCTTCCCCATCCATGATGGGAGACAGGGAATAAGGGTTTATGGTCAGTTCATTACAGGTTGTTTCTCCCGCTGCTCAGGTAGAGAAGTCCTTTCCCTGCTCCAGCATGGGGTCCCTCCCACAGGAGACAATCCTTCATGAACTTCTCCAATGTGGTCTACTGAGCATAAAGTCTCCTGAAGCTTTGCATTGGTCTTTTCTGGAAAGATGCATGTGTTAGCACAGACTGAAGGGGAGCCAAAGACACCTTTGCAGAATAGCTGACAGGGAGGTATAGCAAGAAACTCTTGCCATAGTACTTGCTGTAATCTCAGACAACTGGGTAAGAACATGGTCTTTATCAAGACACTCTAGTGATGTTCTCATCCTTTCAAGAGTGACTCAAGTCTTACAGTGGTGGTAAATGCTCTTCAAAACTTCTTGTAAGTGCATGGCCCTGGTGACAAGTCATTAGTCGGTGACAAAATGCCTTCTCAACCAAACACTGTGTGTTCTTTGGTCTCTTTGTAAGCAGTGATCCAAATATATCACTTGCTCAAGAACAAGCATTGCATTGTGTTCCCTCTGTATCTCAAGCCATCTTTGTTCCACATGCCTCACCTGGGTCTGTCTTTTCATCCACACTGGGGTTATTCTGTTCATGAACAAACTGCTCTAACTTGCTTTTCTAACATGAGGTCTTCACAGCACATTTAAGGCCTCATAGCAGTTCATCTGTCAGCCACAGCTTCTGTGAAGCTCACAATAGTGAATGCTTGAGAACACTCTGTGAGCAATACATGGCTGGACGAGTGCCCTGGCAGTGCCTACGCCCCTAGGTAAGCACATCTCAGCTCACAGCAGAAGCTATTCCTATCTCTGTATTGGAAGAGTCTGCCTACTGTGATTGCAGCCTGCTCTCACTGTCTCTGTGACTCTTCACAGCCTGTCAGTTTTTCTGTTGACACTTTTTCAATTCATCACAACCTCTCTTTTCTGTAGGCTTGCTTCCATAAGAGTAATGTGCTCAGTCTGCCTCGAACCAGCAAATGGTACATTAACTCCTCTGAAACTGTGTGTGAGTCTGTGTCCATGCTCACTTCGTTAGCAGTTCCTTTTTTTCCTCCTTTGGTTTACCTTCACATGTTCACACAGCCAGCAATAGGAACGGAACAGGGAAAACAAGTCACACATAAAATATTTATGAAAAAAGAGGATAGTTACTTTCCCAGTTTGTCAGCTCTGCCTCAGATTCATCTCCTGGCTAATCTGTTGCAAAGTCTATTTATGTTCTGCAGGAGACTTGGGCTTTATCCTCATAGGTTGAGAGTAGTCCATCTATTTGTGTTGAAAGGCTTTATTTAATTCTTACTTTCTTCCAAAGGAAATATACCTTTGTTTTAATTAGAAAATTGTTAGTTGCACATTTTACCTAAAATACTCTGTTCTTTCTTGTCTCATCTTTTGCTTATGCAGATTTGGACCTTGTTTATGGAACACAAAAGGATTTTTCATTCCATTCTTACTTGTTTGTGTTTCTTTTACTTTCTCATAGATAGTTTTCTGTAACTAGTTTTTTTTTTGTTTGTTTTTTTTGTTTGTTTTTTTTTAACATTAATGGAAGAATATACTGGGGGGAAAAATAAATACAAAGTTGGGGTTCTACTACTGTTCTCTTTTTGAATGAGCAACTGCAAGGAAAACTGGAAAAAAATCCTGCAGTCTCTAAATTGCATCCTTAAAGTACAGACACAGAGTAAACCAAATACAATAAAGCAGTGGGTTTTTTATGCATAGGCAACACTGACTGTTCCTCTGACACCAAATATGGAAAACGGGCACAAACATTGTGCTAGATCCCTGATTAATTGTTTCAAATTATTTTCTCAATGTCTAAGATATTGAGTATATGTGAGTCAATTTAAAGCTCTTCATGTTATAGCTCAGAACGGTTTTTTTCTAATAATGTTCGGCTCAGTGAACTACAGGCCAAACATCAAATTTAGTACCTAGACCCACAGCATGAAGCTAGCATGAGCAGAGTGTCAGGCTATTCAGGTGAAGGGAAAACAAAGTTGGGAGTAGGCCATCTTATAACTGGACTAAAAACCTGAGAAGACTACCTTTTCATTTCTAACCTGCCTCATACAGTTGTGGAAGAGGTGAAAGCTGTTAGAAAGTGGGTGCAAACTGTTTAATCTGCTCTGCTTTGATCCTTGTCTTTACACAGGGACTGACAATGGGACTGCAGTGACTAATAACACATTGTCTGCTTCATTTTCTGGTGCTGTGCTGGAGCCTCCTGTTCAAACACAGCCTGTCTCCCACCTTGTTTGCAAACCAAAGGTTCAGTAATGGTAATAAATCCGTGCTGCATGGGCACAGCATATTTTATGTGTCATCATCATGGTTGGCTTTCATGTGCAAAAGCATACCTAAGCTTGTCTTTTCTTAGTTGTGAATAATAGGTCTGCTGGGTGCTTACCAACCAGCCCCAGCCTTTAAACCTTTTGGGAACGTCTGTTATTTCTCACATGCTGGTATCCTGAATTTTGGAACAGTTTGTCACTAAAGAGGGGATCTCTATTTGTTATGTTCCAGCACAGTTGTTCACCAGTTGTTCTCAGTGAAAGAAAGAGCAGTCTGAAGGGTCTGGAACAAATTCACAGGGGCACATCAAGTCTAACTCAGCCAGCATGTATGATAGAAAACTTAATTATCTTCCTTTTGTCCACCACAGAAAGATTCTGTTAAACAACGATTTGTTTATTGCCAACAGTTGATGATAAGGATTATTAAACTAGTACAAACCAGAAGAATTTCTAAATTGTAGAAGAGACATGGAACACACCTTTTAGAAAGGCATTTAATTCCCCTTTTCCAGCTTGCTTGTTTTACCTTCACACTTTATTTCCTTTTTCTTGCTGAGAAATTACAAACAATAATATTTTAATGGAAGATGTGACTATTGCCTCTTCACAGGAAGCTGCTACAGTAGAGAAATAAAAACACATCAGGTGACTTTGAGGTTATATTTCAACACTGATTAAACCAGCATTTTAATGCTCCAATTTTAATTTTAGTTTCCATTTTTAATTTTCTTTGAAAGTTGTTTACCTTTTGCAAGCAATTTCGATGAAACATTGAAGTGAGATTTCAATTATTTTAAGTTTACTAGACACAATTCCAATTTTTGCCTCTCTTATACTCTCACAACAAATTTTGAATTTTCAGCCATCTCAGTGAAATTCAGGAAGAAAGAAATAAATAGGAAAAATCTCCAAAAGACTTGTTTTTCTATGGGGTCCCAATATGCCCAGTTTGTAACCCTGTGCACTCAGGAGTTGATTTGAGATTAAAAGTATCTCAGAGGCTGTGGCAACTGACTCTGGGATTTCTTGATGCTTTTCAGGATTGAGGAACTAATCATTACAGCAGACAACCTACGCATTGGAAATGCAAGTCAGATCATAGGATAACATCTGGTACAACATGTGCAATGACACCAGAAAGCTCACCTGGGGAGCTTAGGTCCTGTTTTTATTTCGAATAGGCTCTCCCAGAATAGTAGTGGAGTTGTCATTGGTCTTGTAACATTAGAAGAGCAAACACAGCCATGACAGTTCTAAAAAGCTGTGATTTTTTCCTCCTTCACAAAAGGGTTGGCTGTAATAATACTGCAGTGGACAGGAGACTGGTCTGAGGGCACTGACCATCCCAAATCTGCTACACTACCTGGCTATAAGCTGTTTAGGACCATGAAATGCTGATAGTATATTTTTTTTAGATTAACTTGACTGAAATAAAAATGACCGGAAATCACTTGGATTCATCTAGGAAAGAAAACTCCACATAAAACTTTCAGAATAGGAAAACAACTCTTAAATGCTTAGAATTGCTATTAAGTGTACATATGATTAAAGAGAGAAACTGGAAAAAAAAGTTGGGTGAAGCTTCTCTGAGGACGTTAATTTCACAGCTCTGTACCTGCTCAGTTTGCAGTCACTTGAGTGGTACTTCAACCCTATCCGTGTTTCTTTCCTGGCAATAGTATTTCACAGAAGTGGATCAAAGCACTTTTTTTTACTGCAGCAGCCTCAGCAGAAACGTCCCAGAGTGTGCAGCAGACGGGGAGCGTGTGATCAGACACTCACTGCTAGTGAACTTGTGAACGGAGCCCCTGGAAGAAAACACAGGGCACTGCAGAGTTAACCTCGGCAAGGGCCGTTTCTCGGTCGGATCCCGCTGCTTTTCGGGGAGCTTTCTTTGCGAAGTATATTTTGGAGGAGCTGTGGCAGGAGGGGGAGATGCTGCTGCTGCACGTTCAGTGCAAAGCCCGCGGCTGTGATAGGCTGAAGGGACATGGATACTCTGCCTATATATGCTGGCAACTGCATCCTCTCCGCTTTATAGCTGTCACTGAGGAGCAAAGAAAGGCAGTGAGAAGGGCAGGGGAGAAGCAAAAACCTTACCAACTCGCTGTAAGTAATATTCTTTGTCCTTAAGGCTTTATGGCTGTTAAATTCAAGTAGGTACATTTGTATTAACACAACAATTGGTTATGGAGAGGGGGAGCTCAGTTAATAAACAGGCAGCTTGTGTTCTTTTAGGGATGATAATAAAAAGAAGCATTTATTTTTAATCTAAGTTCGCACAATGTAGTGCACACTTGTGTTGTGTTTGCTCGTTTTTACATCTGATGTATGTCAGATGTAACTGTTTATATACATTTATGTACAAACCCATGTATACAAAAGTTTGTATCTTGGCTTTCCAAGTACAGTGGTGCTTGCAATAACCAAACATAACTTTAGAAATTCTCTGCCAAATATTGTGAACAATAACATTTCAGGGTAAATTAAATGCATGACTTTTTTAGGGTGAAGTTTTCCTCAGAAATAACCCTTTCCCATCACTGTAGTAAGACCTCAGTGGGGAACATTATGGAGTTGCAGATTCTGTGCCAGTGACAGTAAATGAATACAGCCAGCAACTTCTGGAAAATGTAATTCTTTAAATAAGATGTAGGGATTGTAGCATATAATTCTTGATTTGTGCAAAGGTAGAAGTACAGAGTAGATCCAGTTCCTTTTTACTCATGCTGAAATAAAATTCATGCTTTGGCTCTTTTTCTGGCAATATCCTATTGCCAGCAGGGGAAGTTCAGCTTAACAGTGGCAACAGCTGCAAAAACCTTCAGTTGGGTTTAGTAGCAGGAAGTTGTCGTGGCTTCAGTGGTGTCACTGAAGCACCATGAGCCCTTACATTACATTTTGTTCTGCAACAATCAGTTGGCAACAGAGAAAATGCACTTAACCCATGTATTGGAAAGATACACAGTTATTACTTTTTTGAGCAAATACAAGTATCAGTTATGGGTGCTATTAATGTGTCTATGCGTTCTTCCTGTCTGTATTTATAAACAAGAGCTGCTAAAAGATTTTATTTTGTTAGCTGTTGTTTATTTTAGTTTGATGAACTGGAGAAGAGGCAGACATAAAATTATAATGCGTCAAATATACCTCTCCTCATTTGTTCTGCTTTTCCTCTTTTCTCTCTTTTTTCTGCTTTTTCATCTTTTTTCTCTTTTTCTTTCTCACAACAAATTTTCCTGTATTTTACATTCATATTTAGTAAATATGAGAAAACCCACACAGATTCTAAAATCATATAAAATACTTTTTAAACATAAATAATGAATAAGCTGAATGTTACCAATATAATATTATACCTGTAAATATCTTTAATAATTACCTGTGTGTAGACTACTCATATATATGATTGTTTCAGGTAAAGAAGAAAACTGCTTGCAAATGAACATACCAATTTAAAGACTAGTTGTGGAACCCCCTGATCCCGTCAGGGACAATTCTAGGGTAATTCAGTAACTTCAGTAAAATAAAATGTGGCTGTAGTCTAATTTCAGTGCACTGAGGTAGAAGGAGTAGTTTACAAAAAGCAATAAAGGTTATGTCAACTTCAGATTGTGTAGTGTACTTGTCCTCTGACAAATTACAGCAAAATCAAAGACCGAGGAGTTTATATATGAATAAGTAAAAAAAAGATACACTAATATAATTTAAGGTTTAACATGATTTTTCTTGGTTTTACCTGCAGTTTAGAACAGAACTCAATCTTCTCCAGTAAAGTAGGATTTGATCTGAAGTATGCAGTGATAACAATAGCCATTGATTCTTGCTGGGAACAAAAATGCTCAGGCAGAATATATGCTTGGTAAAATTGCATTTTATCAGTCAGGGTGAGGCTGTCAATGAATTTGCATACAGACTGCTCACAGTGTGGTAGAGGTTGATAATTAGGCAGAGCACCTCCTTAGAAGCTGTGCTCTCCTCACTTGGGGTTCAGCTCACAGATATTGAATATGCTAAAACTCAGCCTGGCAGGTATGGGATCTCTGAAAGCGTGGAGACTTTCTCACTCTTTAGGGGTCTTCAAGAACAGAGACCGCTATTAAATACTTTAGAGAGAGGCTTAGTTTCTCTGAAATTTCCATTTAGTTTCCGAAACTTGGCTTGCATTATTTTTCAGTTTAAGTTCCTTCGAGTTAAGTGGATATTTTGAGGGCATACAGACTGTTACACTCATTCCTTCAGAAAGTATGGATTCTCTCAAACAGTATTTTCATTTTAAGCCCTAATGCCTGAGTTGTCTGAAGTATTTTGCTTCTTAGAAAATCTCTATATTTTTAAAATATACTGGTGTAGAGGGAAGATCTCTCCATGTGCATTGTGTTGTTGAATTGTACATGAGTTTTATGTGCATGCAAGAGGTAGAGATATGCTGTACTGGTCTCTACCAGTGAAGTAATTTGCATTTTGATAGTACTCATTAGTGAGCATTACAATTGTCTGCTGGAGGTGGCTTCCATAGCAAGTAGTACTTTCAAGCAGATGAAGTGAGATCTATAGCAAACAGTTCAAGAAGAGAATAAAAATAGGGATGAAAGTGTAAGTGGGTCTGGTCAATCACAGAAGAACAAATATAAAATAGGAGGTAAAAAGGATAGCCACTGTGTTCCTGCAAGGAGTATACCTTCACAGTTCCCCCATGAAACATGTATATTACTGTAGATATGGAATTCAGGGAGGGACTTTTAGGAAGGAAGATGCATGAATAGAAAAAAATAGATTTTTAATTTCTTGGTATTGTCTTTGGAGGAAAGAAGAATTAAATACTTTGCTTCAGATTGAAGCAGTTTGACATACTTCACTGCATCAAACTGAATTGTAAGAGTATTAGAGGTTAAGTAAATACTAGTTCATATCAGTTTATAACACTGCAACCACTGTGGCACATTTGCGATGAAAGGCTCAACCTTCAATACTTAAAATTTAAGCTTCCAGGTTCAGTTACTTCTTCCATGCAAAACAGTGGATTTCCCCTGTAATTTAATTCTTTACCTGAATTTTACTTTTGCAACTGTAATTTATGACAGAAGCGGTGCAGCCAAAAAAACCACTAGGATTAGCCAGTGAACGTCCCGTTCTTGGGAAGAAGTTAGCCAGTAACAAACAAGATCTTAGTGATTATAAAGAATGTGTATTTTGTCAAATTGAGTTCTATAGCAATAGACTAAAACCACAGAATGTGTATCTGATATTTAGATATAATATTTTATTTGCTTCTCCTGATATCCACAAAGAACTTTGTCTAAATTTCTAATAATAAAAATAGCAATAAATTGTATCAGCATACTGTGTAGCAACCAGGTCATGTAAATGTTACTTGTATTACAAATTTCAGGTAAAAAAAAAAAAATAGGTGGTGGAAAAATGGTCACAAGCTACAAAACATACCATGTATGTTCTGTTAATATGATAAAGTAAATTCTTTTTTTTACATAAAGTAAATCCTTTTTTTTTTTTCCTGCGTGTTTGTCAGCTGTTTTGAGCTTACACGCAATGTGATTTAATTTATGCCATTTGATTTGTATTTTGGGAACAGACCACATGATCTACAGAAGTTTTTATGCTAAGTGGTCCCTCTTATTTGATTACTACAAAGTAAAGCTAGAGAGTAGTATAGTGATGCTCTTATACAGTGATACTCTTACCTGTCTTGATGCTTAGGGTACTTAGGGTTCGCTGTAACCACAGATACGGAACGAGATACTCAGCTGAAGATCTCTGTATAAAGGTCTGTAGGAATAACTGTAGCACAGTGGTGAACAACAGCAGTGCTGGGAACATCAATCCTTATGTTCTGAGTCAGTTCAGTCTCAGGCATCTCCCACTAATTTGTCAGTTGTGTGTTAAATTCTTTTTTTCACAGCTTTCTTCCCTGAAACTAGAGGAAAAAATAACAGATCACCTTATGCAAGTTCTCTAGAGCATGCTATAGCAATGAACCCATGAATGAAGTAGCATGAAAGAAATAATAATAGCATGAGTTAAGGGTTAAATTAGAGATACACTGAAAAAAGAAGTGCAACAGTACAATATTTAGATTTCTTCTGGCAAAAATACCTAAACCAAAGAACAGAACCTTGGTGTGTAATTAGATTGCTGCCACAGAAATGCATATTGATTGCTGCAGTTCGTGCTGATTTCTTTAGAAAGTTTATTAAAATTTTGAACAATTAACAAAAATGTGTTAAATGAAAATGCACATAAGATTTAGGGGCATGGAAGAAATTGAATCATCCTGGTTTTAATGGAGTAGAAACAAAACTGCTCTCTTAAACACAGCTTTTTAAAAGGGAGGCTGCCCACTGCACTTTCTAAGGACTGTAATGACCACTGGTAATGTCTGTCCAGCAACTTAGTAGCAAGATGTGAGAAAGGTTCTAATACCCCTTCTGAAAGGTATAGATAAGCCAAATAAACACTTACGTGATGATTAAAGAGAATACTGAAACTCAAGTAAAGTAGCAATAGGAGCAGCCATCTCTGGGTTTCTAAAAGTCTCTACTGTGCACATCCTTGCTCCCCCAAGTGTTTCATGACCTCCAGCAGCACTCTGCCTTCTTAAATAGCAGCAGCTGCACCACACAAATCCCAGATCCTCTGTAGCAGCAGAGATGTCTCTAAGACAGTGCTTATTAATGGTGTCCTTCTTTTGTGATGTTACAGTACTAATTCAAAGCCCACAAGGTTCTTTTTTCTCAAAATTATGTCCTCGGTTAGAAATCCTTGTCACAAATACTTGATATCTGAAAAATTGTCTCCAAACTATCTAATATTCACATTGTGCCAAATAGAATTATTGCCTTACAAAGTGAAGATCTACAGGTGTGTGAGCTAAGCACGATAGTTCTTAAGACGAGCAGTGAGTATCCTTTTTTCTCTTGCCAATCTTCTGACTGGATTCCAGGAAACAGTATCCCTCAATCTGAGTGTATAAAGACTCTGAGACACTTTTTAGGTAGTCAGTGAATATAAAGTTTCAGCCATCTATTCACTGAGTGCTCAAAATGCACAGCTACACAGAGTGATAAAACTGGGTGGGCCAGGGTGGTGGGAGCAGGCACTGTAGTATCATGAATTTATGTTTGCAGAGCACTTTGCAGGCAAACTCCAGCTCATCTCAGCTGAGCTGTGTATCACCCTGGGTGTGCTCACACAATCTGCCTATCTCAAAGAACACCTGGAGCTTGGAAATATGGACAGCCCCAGACAAAACTGCAAAACACAGTACAGATCAGCTTAAAGTGAATTCTTCTTGAAACCTCACTAAGCAACAAAGTTTTATAGATGACACAGCATGTGCATTTACAGTGAAAGAGTAAAGAAGCTAAACCTTGAGGCAAGACAGGAGTTGAGAAGCAGATAAAATGACAGGGCAGCACAGTGGATCACTGTGATAACTGTGATTATTATAGCTTTTTATTACAGATCATAATAGAGACGCACAGCAGGCTAGTTTCTTATGCTTCTCTATAAGGCAAGGCAGGAGGGAGCTGATTATGTGCCACTTAACAATGCCACATCCTTGTGT
Source organism: Bombycilla garrulus (assembly GCA_013400315.1). Lineage (NCBI taxonomy): Eukaryota > Metazoa > Chordata > Aves > Passeriformes > Bombycillidae > Bombycilla > Bombycilla garrulus. Next base: position 778,888 of record VXBU01014337.1, on the reverse strand, counting down.
CAACCAGCAGCTGTAAGAAATAAATCTGTAATTTTTGAATCTTCATCAGTGTCCTTCTGCTGTTCTTCTGTGCTAAACTTATTGTCTATCTGTATTAATCTAATCTAATCATATCATGACCATATGAGTCTTCCTATAAATCCTATGAATAACAGGTTTAAAACCAGTAATTTTTTCTTTGAAAAATGACTATTTTTTCTCTTTCTTTTAAAGTTTTTCTGAGAATAAGCCCTAAACTCTGATACCCATGGATGCTGCAGAATTCCGCAAGAGAGGGAAGGAGATGGTGGACTATGTTGCGGATTACCTGGAGAAGATAGAGAAACGCCAGGTATTCCCAGATGTGGAACCAGGATACCTACGGCCCCTCATTGCTGACTGTGCTCCCCAGCATCCTGAGAGCTTTGAGGATGTCTTTAAAGACATTGAGAAAGTCATTATGCCAGGGGTAAGAAAAATTGAACTCTAGTGCGATGTTCAATACTGCATTTAGGTTTTCAAGCACCTTAAAGAAAGTGTGTGTTTACCAACATAAGTACCCACACTGATTAACTTTTAGAAGGCAGGAGTCAGCTTTACCTGAATATGATTTAACAAAGGTTTTCCATTCTTCCTAGAAATAATCAAATCATTCTTTTGCTTCATGCATGGTTTACTTTTGAAAATAATTCCCTTTCCTGCCTTGAACTGGTTAAGGCAAAACTTTGTAACTTTCAGTTTCATGTGATATTTTTACTACTTTCATAGCACAGTAAATATTTTATGAAATAGTATTTTTATTAGTCTGCTGTGCCCAAAGTGTTTCTTCAAGCTGATCTTTAAATGTTAAAATTCTCTTAGGAGACTTCTTTTTATTAGAGAGTTGACTAGAAAGGATTCTCCCCAATACTTGTTCTGTTGACTTACTCTCCTAAATGTCAATTCCTCCTTGTAGCTTTTAAGGCAGATGGTCACTGCCTAAATATTAGTCCTTGAATAGATCAGCATTGGACACACAATGCAAAACAAAGCATCTGGTATTTGTTCAGGCCTGAAATTTTCTTGTTTTTCCACTCATGGTACACCTTTTTTATTTTAAATATGTGCTTATCTCCTAAGGCCTCTAAGTAGCTTGAAGAGAACTAGATTATTAGTAAAAGTTAATGAGGAATCTCTCCTTTGGATCTCTGCAATAAATACTGGATTTCTTCTCTAGATGAAGCTAGGTGATATGATTGTGATGGGAGTGGACATCACAATCAAAATGGCTTTAATGTATTGTAATACCAATTCATTTTCATTGACTAATGTAAATATTTGATATTCAATATGATTTTATCTTGTTTTCTTTTGAGTCAGCACTGCTTTACTTAAACAGGCAAAAGCTTCACTGAAGTCAGTTGAAACCTCTGCACTCTTTTCAAAGGTTTGTGGATGAAATCTTAAATCCAAGAGAATTAAATCAATGCAGATTAGATAAGAGAATTATGTCCAACACGTGCAAATATTTTAATTGCTGCTCATAGATATAATTGCCTTTTATTTTTCATTGGAGGAAAATAGTAATGTCTGTAAAGCAGAAGAGAAAACACTTTGAACACATGAAAACTTTCAATAAAGTAATAATGGATTAAAAAATAAGAGATGAATCACTTGAGAGTAGAAAGTGAGACATTGAATTCCAATTGTCATCAACGTGTCATGTTCTCTCTTAACTAAATTGACTTTTTCTTGATTTTTACGTGCTCTGCAAACAGATTTACTTTTACAAAATGATTCTGAAGAAAAATTGTTCTATCCTAAATTTTTCCCCTGATGTGAAATGGTAGTGACACAAAGAGCACAATATAAATCCCAGTTCTTACAGAAACTCTGATTCTACCATTGTTGCTTATACTCAATTCCGAAGACTCACATGGGCACAGAGCCTTGAGGTTCGTGTGTAGTATAGATTGGATGCTGTCTCTAGATTGTTTAGTCCATCCCCTCTGCTCAAAGCTGAGTCAGCTAGAGCAGGTTGTTCAGGACTATGTCCAGCTGGTCACTGAATATCTCCAAGGATGAATTCTGCTGTCCTGTTCCAAAGTTGGATCACCCACACAGAAAGAAAGCTTTTTCTTATGTTTAAGTGGAATTTTTCTCTCTTTCAGTTTCTGCACATTTCTTATTTTCTCGTCACTGGGTACTTCTGGCTTCATCTTCTTTACACCTTCCTGTGAGGTGTTTAGACACATTAACAAGGTACCCCCTGAGCTTCCTGCAGGCTGAGCTTCCAGCTCTTTCAGACACTTGTCACATGATAGGTGCAGTAATTAATCATCTCCATGGTCTTTCACTGGAATCCCTCCAGTATGGCCATGTCTTGGTTCCTCGTATTGGAAACCCCAGAACTGGGTGTGGCATTCCAGGTGCGGCCTTACCAGTGCTGCACAGAAGGGAAAGACCAACTCTTTTGACCTTCTGGCAGCAGTTTTGCTACCATGGCCCAGAATGCTCTTGGGTCACAGTGTTTGCTGCCAGGACACATTGCTGGCTCATGTTCAGCTTGGCCACCAGCATCCCCAGGTCCATTTCTTCCAAGCTGCCTGCCAGCCAGTCAATTCTTGCTCTGTACTTGGGCAGGGGCTTATTCCTGCACCAAATGCTTTTGCATTTCTTTGGTAAACTTCATGAGATTCCTGTTAGCCCATTTCTGCAGGCAGTTAAGGTCCCTTTGAATTGCAGCATGACCGTACAGTGTATCAAACACTCCTCCCAGTTTTATGTCATCTGCAGCATTGCTGAGGGTGCACTCTATCCCATCATCCAGGTATTTAATGAAGATCTTAAACAGTACTGGCCTTTCCCCTTCATTCTCCATCTGACCTAGCCTTGAACACTTCTAGGGAAGGAGCACTCACAACCTCCCTGGGCAGTTGTTCCAGTGTCTTGCACCCTCACAGTAAAGAATTTTTTTTCAAAACATGTGATCTAAACCTACTCTCCATTTAAAATAATTCCCTCATGTCCTATCATTGCATGCCCATCAAAAAGTCTCTCTCCATCTTTCTTGTAGGCTCCCTTTAGGTACTGGATGGTCACAGTTAGATCATCCCAAAGCCTTCTTTTTTCCAGGCTGAGCAATCCCAATTCTCTCAGCCTTTTCTCACAGGAGAGGTGCTCCATTCCTGTGATCCTCTTGATATCCCTCCTCTGGACTCGTTCCAATAAATCAGTGTCCACCCTTGTACTGGGGATTCTAGACACAGCAGTCCAGGTGGGGTCTCACCAGCATGGAGAAGAGGGGCAGAATCCCCTCCTTTCCCCTGCTGCCCACACTGCTTTGGATGCAGCCCTGGGCACTGCCTTCACCAGTTCTTTCCTGTTGGTAAATGTGCAGTCCCCATCATGTCCCACATTTTCATCAGTTCTTCCCATCAGTTTTTCCCATGTTAGGTAATTATCAATGCGTTCCAGAAGCTTCCTGGACTGATTGTGTCCTGCTGAGTTGTCTGTCCAGCAGATGTGAGGACTTTGACCTGTGAGTGAGAGGTTTCTTCCAGCTGTCTGAATGCTGCACTCATGTGCTTCTTCTGATCAGGTGGTCTGTAGCAAACACACCCCCCCCAAAATGTTGCCCATTTTGACATTTTCACCAGTCCTGACTCACAAGTTTTTGCCTGGCTCATTGTCCATTCTTAGGCAGAGGCCAGTGCATTCGTGCTGTCCTCCTGCACAAAGGACTACTCCTCTGCCTCGTCTTCCTGGTCTGACCTTCCTGAAGGAGCCTGTCCTCATCTGCTGCTGCACTTCAGTCATGGGAGCAATCCCACAGCATCTCTGTGATCCCAGAGAAATCACAGCCCTGTACCTGCACACAGCCTCCTGTTTGTTCCCCATGTGTTGTACCGTAGAAAGGTACCCATTTATCTTGATTTCCCAGAAAAGATGCGAGAGCTCCTCTGTCCTGTCCCTGCTCTAATGCTGCCCTCTCAGCACTTCCTAATTTATGTGGATACACTGGGGATTGGTCTGCTTTAGCTTTAGCTTCTTTTTGAGTTGTCTCATGTCCATGTTACCCCTCAACCTTTGCTTGCCAGCTTGGTCCATCTTCCTCCCTGGATTGTGGGTTTTCCTCTCCTTCCTTCATCGTTCCTAGTTTAAAGCTCTCCTTACCAGGTTACCCAGCCAGTCTGTAAAGATATTTTTGCCCTAATTGTTGAGGTTATATTTTCCCTTTATCTTCTTCCCATTATTTTCCTGACAAGAATAGCATTTAGGAGTTCTTCTAGTGTTTTTCATCTATAGCATTTTCCCACTATTTCACCAGGGAATGTCTTATATCCATTTTACAAATGAAGAACTTCAGAAAGGGCTTTTACAGAAAAAAATAAGTAAAATGACGTTTCATAAAACCTTGTTTTGCCTGTAAACCATTGGTGGTCCATAAGTGATTCTTGTTTCATTTATGTCTTAGTTGGGTTCAGATATTTGCTACTTATTGTATGACTAAAAGTGTGAAAATAGTGTTCCTTCAGAAGAGCAGGGGTCAGTTAATTGTGTGAAGTAATAATAATGCAGTATCTATTGCTGTCTTCACCCTGTAGGAGAAAAACATTCATGAGTATTGAAACATCTTTGTGGGGACTTATTGGGAAATGTAAGGTAGACCTTCAAAGGGCAGTCTACCAAATAATAACGACAATAACAGCACTAGGTTCCTGATTCTAACAGAGACAGAGGGAATAACTCCAGAATTCTGATCTCCACAGTAGGCAGACAACATGGAAAGGATCTGCATGTAAAAATATCAGTCAGAGTCGCTTTGTTTTTCAGATTTGCTTTGCCGTCCTTCTTTTTTAGAGCCAAAAATGATCAATTGTAGCTGTTACTGCAAATAGTGCTCAAGATGCTAATTTTCCTCACATTGGATCCATTAATCTATGAACTTTCAGTTGAAGTACGTATCCTTAGTGTGTGGTAAAGGAAGACTATTGCTTAGACTAAGGAAGCCAGAGAAAGACATTTTTAGAAGAAATCTTGCAAATAGAATGTCTCTGAGAAGCACTAGAATGAACCCAAGACATTTGTATATCATTATTTATCAGCAGAGGGCTAAAAAACAGGCATCAGTTATGTCAGGCTCTTTGCAGTATCTGACTAAGTGTATCTGTTCCAACATGGTGAAAAAAAGAATTTTTCAGCTGCTTCAAGGGACGGGGGAAGGGGAGGCAGGAGGAAGAAGCGCAGCTGCACTTGCCCCAGGGCTTTTAGCTTTTTCGTTTTGTGTGAGTGGTGCAACTGGAATCTGCTATGTTTCATCAAGCAAATGGCTCCCAGCAAGCAGTCAGTTTAACTTGATTAACCCAAGATGAATGTCACAGGTCTTACAGATCACGGAGGATTAGAGCTGGGGAGATGAACAGTGGCAGCTCTGGCTCATTAGGGACATCGGTGAAAGTCTGTGCATGTGGATCCTATCAGGGACCACTGCTTCTTGAATATTTAATTATTTTCCTGTGGAGAACCACGTCCCGTCTGGGTTTTTTTTTTCTGATTTGTGAAGAAAGGCATTTGCCACAAGTGCTCTAAAACTTTGTTACAGCAAGGAAAGATATCCCAACCAAATATGAGATACAGCTGGAAAGGTTCAGTGGCTTGTCTTTGGATAATTGATTTGACAGGTTTCAACCTAGTGACCATTTGAGTAAAAATGAAATAGTGAACATAGCAAGTACAGGGCTAGTTTAGATAATTGTCGTGGAAAGTTGCTAGTGGAAAATTGTAATGGATAGGAGATGTTTTCATGTGACAGAGATGGGGACACTTGAAATTGGTACACTGCAGCAGGGAAAGTGATACCTGATTCACTCTGTCAAGTGTTAAGACAATTTCCCCTTAGCATGGACCACACCTTTTAAAGAAGAGATGGTTGTTGGCATGAGGAAGGTTAGAAGAGGAAAGAAAAGGATTATTTGCAGCATGCAAAACAATGTGGTACAGCAATCCCTGAGTTAGCTCCAAACCAGAAACCTTATCACAGAGTGGGAGAGAGAAGTGTAACAGCTAAAATTCATCAGAGGTGGGAATGGGGAACAAAGCAGCATAGAAGCACTGAACTCAGGCAAGAGAGATATTCTTACTACCCTCCAGCTGTAACAGAAGAATTCCAGTATTAAAAAGGAATCAAAATTATGTAAAAAAAGGCTCGTCTTCAATAACTCAGCTTCTGGCTTTCCAGCGATGAAAAAAATCTTACATAGATCTGCTGACTTCTTGCTTACAGCTCTGGAAGTCCTTTATCAAAAACTTACCTTTTTTCTTGAATGTGAAAACTGTTTTTGCCAAAAAAAAAAAATCACACATCACATTATTTCCACTGAACACTGCTGTGTGGCTATGCTTTCAAATTTTATTAGACTGGAGTTGTGGAGCACTATGAAGTATCTCACAGATCCTTAAAATTACTCGGATATTACATAAGATAATTCCAAACATTGATTTGGTAAGACAATTCACTACCATTTATGCAGTTACTGTGTTGTTCTCTCATATTAGTTCATACAAAGTGGAATTGTATGTAAATCACAACTTGTTAAAGGGAGATGGGAGTTTAATTTTCTACAGAAGGTATTGTGTCCTGGGATAGGTTGTTTCATTTTGTGGTGAGGAGCTGTTTGATCAGATTCAGTAACTGAGAACTAACAAACAACATGAGAGTGTGGGCAAGAGAGTTCTGTTGGACCTCTGGGGCACTGAAGACACTCTTTCTACATCAGTTGCATGACAGAGATGGAAAAACAAAATACCAGAGAGTCCCTGATGGTAGAGACTTAAGAACAGTGTCCTGCACAGAAGCTCAGGCTGCCATGACCCACACAATTCTTGTCTTCTAGGAAGACAAACGGAGAACTCTGATTTTGGAGCTGTTGGGGGGTTGCAGTGAGAACTTACTTATTTTTATTTTGAGTAAAACATGGATAAAAAATTGTGGAAAAAAACAACGTAATTTTTTCTAGAAAATGGGGTTCTGTGTTAGAGCCAGCTAGTTAAGAAGTGTTGGCTTGTCACAACCTCTAACCTTATTTGATTTTGTGACAACTAGTTTCTGCTTCCTTTTTTAATTAAAAATAACTATTTTCCCCTTAATACAGGTGACTCACTGGCACAGTCCGTACTTTTTTGCCTACTTCCCTTCAGCATCTTCCTTCCCAGCTCTTCTTGCAGATATGTTGTGTGGTGGAATAGGCTGTGTGGGCTTCTCTTGGGTGAGTTTACGCTGGTGTGGGGTATTGGGGCTTCACCTTGCCAAGATTTTAAGCATTTCGGTAACATTCTACAATGAAATTATTGATTAATAGCAGTGAAGTCACAGGAGTATTTTTGTAGGTAAATTTTCTTGATTAATTAAGGGTTTCCACATGGACATCCTGAATGATTCCAGGTATAAAACACAATTTCTTCATACAAGTTTTCCTCTTGAAAAATCACCAACATTTAGAATTAGTCATAGCAATGCAAACATACTGATAATCCAGTAGTAAGTATGACAACAGTTTAGCACCCATTGTCGTTATTTCTCTTTTCATCTGGATGAATGGAAAATTTTCTTAAACCCCCACATTCATATGAGATGAATTTGTCTCAAAAGAGGCTTGTATTTGATGTTGAAAAAAAATATGCAAGATGCAAATCCTGGCTTTGACATTTGACATTCATGGTTCTATGTAAGACCTATTTTGACTTTTTTTTAGTAAGTATTAGAAACTACATGGAAAAATGGTCTTCAGATCCCTAACTTGGCTGGTGACATTAGTCATCTAGTCTCTTCCTTTATAGCAAAAGAGAGAGAGAGAGAGAGAATTATTCTTGCTCTGATAGATCTGATTTCTCTTCATGGTCTAGTGAGATTATTCCCTCTGTTCTGTTTTTCAACACAGGCTGCAAGTCCAGCTTGCACAGAGCTGGAGACTGTCATGCTGGATTGGCTAGGGAAGATGATTAATTTGCCTGAAGAGTTTTTAGCTGGGAAGGATGGCCAAGGTGGAGGAGTCATTCAGGTAAGGGGGGACATGAAAAAAAAGAATATGGATTGAGTTTGTGAAATCATGATTTTATAAAGTCTTTATACTGGGACACTAATGAAGGAAATATATAATTATTTTTGTTGCCACATGGGTTCCTTTCAAATTTCCAGAAGGACTGATGGTCTGTGAGAATGTCTGTAGGTGGCCAGGATCATTAGTGAAAGTAATGCTTTTGTTTTTTTGAGCAGCTGATTTCTAAAACATTTCTCATTGTTAGTAGTTCAGTTTAAAATTTAGGCTTAAAATTCAAATCAAAATTGTGTAGGATGAAAACTTTAATTTGTTACTCAGTGAACTGAGCTCATACTTATCAATGATAAACAGCAGTGTTTCATAGCTGAGGTTAGAAGTCTACCTTTTATATGCGCAATTGTTTATTTCAGTCAGTTTCCACAGAACATTGGAGATAAATTTTGATAAATAGAAATAGAAGAATGTAGTAGAAAGTCTATCAACTTTTGTCAAAGAGGTTGAAATTACTTTAAGTTTTTCTTATATAACAAAAGGAAATACCAGAATATTATAATAAAATTAAGAGCTGCTTAAAACGTAACCTAAGCAGTTCTATCAATAGATAATACAATTTTGAGACTACACTGCACATCCAAACTAGAAAAAAGTCCCCAAACTTTGGCATTGACTGCTGATTGAAACTTACAATGTCTGCACAGATAACTTGAACAATAATGACTATATCATCAACGGGCAATCTTGCATGCACAATAGAGCTATAATAGAACATGTTTGTCAGCCATGGCTCCACTAGCTCATGGTCTTTCTGCAAATGCAACACTGGTCACAGCTATTAATCTCTCTAAAATAGATTTCTTCTGTGAAGAAGATTGAAATTTAAATAATTGTTCTGTGCTTCTACGATAATCTCAGGAGTTTGGTCATTGGAGGCCAGGGCACAGTCCATTTTATCCTAAGACAGGCTTCTAATATACCTCTGATTTAGATGCTAGAACTGGGGGCTTCTTTCTTTGATCTCAGCTGCAAATGCCTACAGTGTATGCCAATGAATTCTTCCCGACATCCTCCCAGGCAAGAATGAATTTAACCCAATTCATTGTCCTAGATGGACCTGTACCTACACCAGTGTATTTCCAGTATAGTTCTTTACTCATCTGCTTGCTCTGTCAGTATCTTTGTCATTACAATTGCTAGGGAGAGCTTTATGTTCAAGAAATCAAGCTTCCCTTGTGCATTGTAGCAGCATCTATTTTGTACCAGTTAAAGCAAGCAGTTATGCCTGATTGTTATCAGCAGGAAATATTGACCCTCCAGGCTGACAGTGTTGGATTGCCCATCATTTTCATCAGAAACTGGTCATTTTTCAGAATCGAAAGTGGGCTCTGTGCTCCAGCTTATGATGTAGTCATTTGGGCTGCAGATCTTCTTGTCTTGCTCTTGAAATAATAATGATCCAAGCAAGAGAGCATGAAGCAAAGACAACGTGAGTGTGTGAAAGTGCCAGTCATTCTGTTCCTAAATGCCAAGTAATTATTGTGCTATTGGGTAAAACTGAGCTGTGAAAATTGCCTCTTAATTACATTTGAAAGTCTATGTCAATATGAAGCACTTTGTTGTTGTGTGCAAGATGACACTTCAAAATGGTAAAAGATGAAAGAAAATTTCAGTTCAGAGCTCTGGTGGACATGAACATCAGCTCTTGCTGATATTTCCTCCGCCTCTTGAGCCTGCTTGCCATGGCAACCTTTGTTTGCCTGTGGTAAAAGCAAAGGTATCATCATCCTTCACTTAATGCAGAATACAGCATTCAAGAGGATAAAAAAACAGCTTTCAAAAATAAGCGAGAAAGCAACTTTCTTCATGAAGTTTGTATCCTGCTGTTCATTCTAGATAAATTGCTGGAAAGTGTACCTGCTTTGAATTTTAAAGAATTTTCCTGCTCTGCAAAGAAAAAGTATTTTAGGGGTGAGACAAAAATATCTTTGGCCTGGCAAAGAACACTGCTGATTTATCTTACTTGTCAGTTAGCCAAGTAGTTCAAGAACCAAGGTGGTTTTTTTCCTCAAAAATACTTAGCGCAAGACTTTGGTGCCAAGTGTATAGAAGAGCATTGCAAACCAGGCTCTGCAAGCAGTGTAAAAAGCTTCAGTGTAAAAAAGGCGACTCAGTATAAAAAAAGTGATTTATGGAAACTGAGGCAAGGGGAAAAAAGCCTGTGTCTATCATGAGATATCCAAAAGCATTTCCAGGTTGTTGGATTCAAGTATCTTTAGGTTATGTCCCAGCTGCATATCAGGAGGCAAAATTCAACTGGGCAACAGCCCCTTTTCTTTTCATGACTTCTTGTTTCTGTAAAAGGAAATTCATACAAGGACTGTTGTGTATATTGGCTATGTGCCAGCATAGATAAGAGCCAGAATATCTTGGTGCACTTCTTGGAAAGCTGAGGCTATTCTTCAGCTTAAGTCATTTGCCCACCCAGCCACGTGATCACCAGAACAGTGGGGCCTAAATTTCCAGATCTCAAATTAATGCCTTAACCTTTGTAATTTCTTGCAGTCATTTTCTTTTATATATTAATGCCCATTTTTGTAATATGTGTGTTCCATGCAAGTCCTGGAAATATGACAACAGTGTAAAAGGTTATTTTATTTCAGATATTTTGACTTTTTAGACAGAAGAAGTCAGATGACTTCTCCATGTTCTTATATTGTGATGAGAGCTCTGTCCGGCTACAAAACCATATATAGAATAACATTAAATGAGGAGATTGCCAAATTATGTTTTCTATAATTAATAGACCAAATTTTCTTCACCCCTTGTCTCCACAGTTCTACCTTACTTGACCAAAAGGAATAATAGTATCCTAATTCCATACTGTATCTGTAATAATTCCCTCAGTTGCCATAATACTGTATGCAACAGCAGCAGAAGCAGCAGGTATAAAAAATCCACAAAAACGCAAAAAAAGAGCACAAAACTGTCTCCAGCTTGTGTTTATGCCCTGGGGTCTACATTCCTCAAATCTCACACTACCAGAAAGGCAGATGAAATATATTCATCTTTGGCAATACATTCAATGAATGCTCTGGGACTGTCCTTTTCCCTGATTACTCCGTTGATGAGGCTGTTGAATTTCAGCTGGATTGCATTCATTCACTGTTGAGATATTGACATGTGTAAAAGGCAGCTTGGTCTCATATGAAAGTCTGAACTCACTGGGATCATTCTCATATATGAAATCTCTCAGGTCAGCCTCACCTTCAGGGAAATAAAATCACTTCCCAAATACTTAAACATTTGTTGTATTTAGTATGCGCAGGTTTTCAACAGAGGGAGGAGAGAATTTTGGTACAGGACAAGAAACAACAAAATTAGTTTGTTGACACTGGGATATTTCTGAGACATAGATATTAAAATAAGTGACACTATTCTACAGTTATGATTCATATGATGTTTGATCAACTTTGAAAGTATCTAAGAACTTCATCTTGCGTAGAGACTCCCCAATGCATTGAAAGTTATGAGCATGTATTTACAAACTGCTACTTATAGTTTAAAAGAATAGGGCATGTTTCAGATGAAACTGCATATTCTAGATGAAAACCGTATAAAGAATTTCTGGGAAGTTGTATTCTGTGAAATTTACTGATAAATTGATACAATAAAATTCTCCTTTTTGTTATCACAGAATATCCAAGACACATTTTAAACTGATGTTTTGTGAGTCAAAGTGCAATTTAGAAATAGTGTGTCACTGTTCCTTTCATCTTTGTTGGTGACGAAGAAAACATGCATAACTAATACCTTGAAGTGCAATTAGCTATATTGAATCATAGCAGTTTTGGTTTTTCAGTGTTTTTTTTCTCTTTTCGTCGCAATAATTTACTTGCCCAAGGTAATTCTAATATGAAAGATGCCGTATAATTGGGCATGTTGCTTGATAGAAGTGAGAGTTGGCATTCAGATTGTGATGGAACTTAAATGTGCAGAAATCCAAAGTAACAGAAATCAACAGTTACTCTGACATTGTTATGAGTTAAGAGCAGATTGGTGCATGGTTTGAGAGCCTTTTCACATACATTTAAGTCTGAGTCCAGCTTTTTATCACTTGGTTGCAAGGCTGTTGCCTAAATTGAACAAGCATAAAGATTTAAGAGAACAGGCAAAAGCATTGGGAAGGAGGAGACCAAGATCAACAGAGGTTCCTCCCTTGCTGTCAGACATAGTTTTAAAAAAACATGAGATTGCACAGTTTCTCATCTGCAATTTCTGTTAACTACTTCACAGATTCATGCAGAATGAACGTCGCTTTTCTTCTTCTGCAATGTTTTCATTTTGAATCTTCCCTCAATTTACCCCACAGGGAAGTGCTAGTGAGGCCACCCTGATGGCACTGCTTGCTGCAAGAACAAAGACTGTCAGACAGGTGCAGTCAGAGAAGCCTGAGCTAACAGAAGCAGAGATCATGAGCAGGCTGGTGGCTTATGCTTCTGATCAGGTGAGTACTTCTCATTAACATGGAAACTGTCTATACTTGACAATTTCAGCCATCTGAATAGGCAGGTGAATTTAGTATAAACTCTTTGGATTGGTGACTATTTGATTTTATTGTTTAGATGTTATTGCACATCATAAATGTGTTCCACAGGGGTCTGTATTGGAATCAGTGTTGTTTAACTAATGACATAGACAAAGGGATTGAATGCACCCTTAGCAAATTTGGAGATGACATCGAGCTGACATCCTCAGTTGATACACTTGAGGATGGGATGCCATCCAGAGGGACCTGGACAAACTTGAAAATTGCTCCATGGGAATCTTGTGAGGTTTAATAAGACCAAGTTCAAGGTGCTGCACCTGGGTCTTGGCACCTCCCAATACCAACACAAGCTGGGGGAAAAACAGATTGAGAACAGCCCTGCCCAGAAGGACTTAGGGGTGCTGCTGGGTGAGAGTCTGGACACAGGCTGACAAAGTGTGTTTGCAGAAAGCCAAACATGTCCTGGGCTGCATCCAATGCAGCATAGCCAGCAGGGCCAGGGAGGGCATTCTGCCCCTCTGCTCTGCTCTGGTGGGACCCCACCTGCAGTGCTGCATCCAGCTCTGGGGTCCCCAGCATAGGGAGGACAGGGAACTGTTGGAGTGAGTACAGAGGAGGAACATCAAGATGATCAGAGGAATGAAGCACCTCTTCTATGAGAAAAGGCTGAATTAGGATTGTTCAGCCTGGACAAGGCTTTGGGGTGACACAATTATGACTTAAAGCAGCCTATTAGAAAGACATGGGAGGACTAAGACATGGGAGGACTTTTTACAAGAGAATGTCGTGACAGGACAAGGGGGAATGATTTTAAACTGTGAGTAGGGTGAATGTATTGAAGATAATTCTTTACTGTGGGGGTGGTGAGGCGCTGGAACAGGCTGCCCATAGGAGTTGTACATGTCCCATCTCTGGAAGTATTCAAGGCCAGGATGTATGGGGTTCTGCAAAACGTGGTATAGTGAAGATGTCTCTGCCCATGACAGTGGGATTTGCACTAGCTGATCTTTATGGTTCCTTCCAACGCAGGCCATTCTGTGATTCTGTGTTAAGTGAACTGGAATGTCATGTGCACTATCATAATATAAAGGTTAAATATCCAGATGTCTTTATAAAGAGCTTGTTTGAAGTAAATAAAGATACTTAAATAAGGTATTAATTTCAGTTATGTTTAGTAAGTCTAGGGTACCTTTTGTTACATCCAGTCTTCTGTGTCCATCTGTGCACACAGTATTTTCCTCCTACAAGCACATGTGCAAACAAAAACACATACATCCTCCCCCTATATGCATGCATGGGTACAGATGCATGTACACAGAAAAACCTAATCATGAATATAAAGAAAATTAGTCACAGTACTTGAAGAAGCCAAAACATTAAAAAAAAAAAAAGAAAAACTTTTAAGATATCCATCTGCCAATCCAACTAAGAAATCTTATAAGGAAACAGAAAACGTAATCCTTTACTTCTGACTGTGAGTGGTATTTAGCAGACTGAGTTACACTAAATTCTTAGCAGGCCATGACTATGAGAGGCTTTTAATGTTAATGAAAACAAATTCTGCTCATGTGAGTTCTGCTGCTGCTACATTTCTGGCACAGTAATCCTACTGAAGGTCCATGCAATATTGTTTCTCTTAATATGTGTGACATTTTCTTACCTACGTGTCAATGAGACAGAAAAAATCCCTCTCTAGTACTTAATGTTTATTTTAAAGTAATGGCTGATGTGCAGAGTAAAATGGCCAGTTTCAGCCTTACTTTGATTTATTACTAGGTGTATGTTAGCAAACACTGTAGAAGAAGTTAATACTACATTTGTTCTTTGCTGGTGGGAAGAGGGATTAAACTTGCATGGTGAGAAGATTCAGGTCTTGAAAATATGAGAAAAGATAAATGCTTTTAAGAGGCACATTTTAAGTATGCTTTTAAAGGATATTAATCCTTTTTTTTTTTTTTTTTTTTTTTTTGGGACCCTAAGATCAGTATTGTGCAGACCATTAGTCCCAGAGCTCTGACCAACCCAGTGATGCACAAAACCTTTTACTTGTTTTGACTTTTTTGTCCCATATAAGAGGCTGACCTGAAATGAGGACTGACAGGTCTTCCTGCCTACTGAAGGTCAGAGGATCTTATGTTTACAGAAGGATTTGCCTTAAGATACTGCTGACCTTTACAAGCAGATTGTTGCCAAGCTCACCATTCCTTCTGCGTTAACAACAGACCTGTGTGACTCATAAGCAATAGTTCGCAGAAGAAGGTTTTAACATAAGCTATTCTGTGGGAGGGAAAACCATTCCCTGATAGAGCCCAACAATGCCAGAATGCATTTGGAAAAGAATCTTGCTACAATTTTTTGAGTCTTGTCGTGGTTTGACACTGGCCAAGGGCCAGTGCACCCATGAAAATATATTTTTCTCAATTTCTGCTGTGAGGCAGGACCAAAAAAGGAGCACAATCACCCAAACTTTAAGTATAGAGAAGAAACTTTATTAACTAACACTAAAAAGAAA
>VXBU01014337.1:751330-763466 GCA_013400315.1 Bombycilla garrulus | reverse complement strand
AACCTGGCCCACTCCTTCATTCTTCCTTCCCACTTTGGATTCTTTCCTGTCTTTTCCTTGACATCAAGTCTCAGGATTTGTCTCTTATCTCCTTCGAGCTGCGCCCCTTTCAGTTGAGTAGGATGCATGCCTTAAAAAGGTCCATCTGGGCAAGAAGCAGTTACAACCTCATTTTCTGGGACTTCTGCCAGTAGCTCGGCTCTTCCGATAAGATGTCCTTGAGCCGTAGCTTGCAGAAATGGGGGATTCTCCACGCCAGGGAGGGGGGAGAATTCTTCTCTGCCAGCCTGGGGCCTGCCCATCCCTCCGTCCCCCCCACTCTCTGCCAGGACAGTTCCCTCTGGGAGGGGCTCCCGGCATAGCCCAGTCCGGCTCAGCCTCCCCCTTCCACAGGCCTCTGTGGCCATGGGGGGGGAAAGCTGGGCCGAGACTGCCCACACGTCTGTACCTCTTCAAGGCCGGAAACAAAAGAGCCCGGTTCCCAGGCAGTCCTGCGCCAAATTGCCAAATGTATATCCTACTGAGAGGCATTTCATTTTTGATTGGCTCATTTCCCTGTCTGTCTTTAAATCTGGCCCACAATTGGTGTTGCACTGGGCTCATGGGAAATCCACAGGCACATCTCACTTCCAGGGGTGGCTATTTTCCTGCCCAATCTCAAACCAGCACAATTGCTTGATGAAGCAGTTTAGGGGTTCTGACTGGCTAACAACCTCAGTGTATTATTCTAGTTTGCTTATTTGCAATTCTAGTATAAATAAGTTCTAAAATACATTTTTCCATTGTACACTTGATAAAGTATGGTATTGCTATGCCACACACCTTGTTTTCCATTTATAAAGTTATATTTCAAGTCTAGGCTTCCAAATTTTCTCAAGTTGGTGCCTGATTAGTTACCAAAGCCCATTAACAAGAGGCACTACTGAGATACAAATTAATGGTATGTCTGTCTTTTAAACATGCTATTCCAGGGATATGTTAAAGGCAAAAACTTCATCTAGTCTAGTTCAACAAAATTTTGGATTGTTTTTGTGATTATATGCTAAATTAAAACATAATTAATAAGCAGTCTGGCAAGAATCAGCAAGGAGGTTCTGAAAGAGAATAGTCATGATATGAAAAGGTGAGGGATTTTCCTCTTTCAAATGAATGATGATTAATTAAACTATAGAAGGTAAAATAGATTTTTGTTTGTTTGTTTTAATCATGCTTTAAAGGAGATTATTTTGTGGCTGATGTACCTTTCATTGTCAATGCAATCTTTATTCCTGTTATTCTATTCTACTTCACAAATTTGTTAGAATTTCATAGTGATATCTTTATTTTTATTTATAGACATGTGATATATTTTCTAAAACAATATCATTTCAGAAGAATTCAAATGAAGTGAGTTGTAAATAAAGAACATATCGGGAATGATCCTTACTTGCCGAAAAAAGTGAATGAATGATCAAACCACAATTTAGTCAGTGTGTAATCAGAAAAAAAATGGTCATGCAAGAAAATATCTGTTTGTACCATACTGTGACATGTATAGTTTCAGAGTCCAGAAAAGCTATACACCATAAAAATATGCTAGCAGGCACCTGAATCATTATCAGACACATTGTCTGTACGTCTTTTGATTGATCTAGAGCCAAATCCTAAAGCTCTGCATCAATCCTACCATGTAAATTAAAGCTCTCACTAAGGTTAATGGAACTCTTGTGTAATGTGATCATAGCAAGGGTCTCCAGGATATGTCAGAGTTGCTGTTATTTTACTGTGTGTGTGTATTTATGTATATGTGTACATATATATGTGTCTGCATCTACCTGTAGGAAAGGTGGAGAAGTATGTGTCTGTACCATCAACAGTTCCAGGATCTCAAGTATGGCTTTACTTAAAAGAACTTAATTTTTTCAGTTTGTAAATTCAAATGAACTTATTACATTACATTATTACATTATTTGTTACATAAAAGGTGTTGGACTTAAAACTTGCCCATTTCTTTGTAGGCTCATTCATCTGTGGAAAGGGCTGCACTGATTGGTGCTGTGAAGATTAAAAATGTTCCTTCAGATGACTCATTTACTGTTTGTGGTTCAGCCTTGAAGAAAGTTCTGGATGAAGACAAAGCTGCTGGTCTTATACCATTCTTTGTGAGTACTGGATTTTAACAAACCAGTGGATTTAATGATTCTGATAAGATCCTTCATGAATAGATGATCTCATCCCTAACAGAGGCACTGGTAGGCAGCCAAGCTAGAATACTAGGAGAGGTTCCATGAGTGTTCTTCACATGCCTTTTTGTGCTGGAGGAGAAAATAATTGGATCAGCTGGTTGCACGTCTCAGCAAAATTATGTTTGGGGTGAATTTTGTAGTTGCATGTAGTCCTGCAGTGTTATATCTCCTAATTCCTGAATTCTGAGCTGTTTACCTTTGTTTTTCAGGTTCCAGCTTACTTAGAAATAAAACAAGCTTAAAG
This sequence comes from Bombycilla garrulus, assembly GCA_013400315.1. Lineage (NCBI taxonomy): Eukaryota > Metazoa > Chordata > Aves > Passeriformes > Bombycillidae > Bombycilla > Bombycilla garrulus. Next base: position 760,997 of record VXBU01014337.1, on the reverse strand, counting down.
GCACTAAATTAAATGATGCTATCTCAAGCTCAATTGTCTTCAAGAAAGAATAGTTCACCCTTGATAGTACTTTGGCAAAGAAAAAAACCTCCACATCATTGAGATCAGACATTGTCAGTCAGGTACTTATGAGTAAGTAACTAATCTCTAATAAGGGAGCTGTAGGGAATGCAGCTGTGGAAACTTCAGGTGTCACCATTTCTTGTTGTCTGTCCACTTTTTTTTCCACTGTGGAGATTCCTCCACAGCAAGACAGCGAAGGCAAATACGGTTATGTCTCAGTGCCTTAAGCTCATAATCCCCCAAGTTTTGACACAGACCACTGGTAGATTAGATAAAATTCTAAAGTTTTGTTCTACTATGATAAGTACCTGATGAAAAAGTAAAATTACTTATTCATCAGAACTACTTCTCCTGCCAGTTCAGAATACCATGTTATTACTTCAAGTTATAACAAGATTCTGCCATGTGTTTTTCTTTCTTTTTCCATGAAGTAAGTAACTTCTCTTGTGGTTTTGTATATCACCAACAAAATTCTTTGCTCGTTTCCAAGCATTATGCTCTACTAAACTTGATACAGACCATAGGCTGTATGGATCTATTAAGGGGTATAACATGCTACAAAGAGTATGTTTTTACTGGCCTCCACTGAAGAAAAAATCCTCACACAACTAATTTAGAAACTGATAACTTCAGAAATGGAATTTTTGAGAGATTCAAAAATAAGTCACTTTTTTCACAGAAAAGTCATGTCTGACAATGGTTGTTTCTTTTCTTTCGTGTAGTAACATTTTGAAAAGGGATAATGTGACTTAAATTTCTATGCACTGTTTTCAGAAGAATTAGAAGATTAAGCTTCCTTATAGTCATGGATTAGTGCCAAATGGGACAAAGAGGCTTAAATTTCACCAAGCTCTTTTGAAAATATAATCTTTTTGCTCTTCTTGTTATTAACCTTTAGAGAATGTTTTTATATAATATGAGGATGACTAGAATGAGAAGTGGTTTTCATATGCGCAAAATGCTGCTAATTTCTAGGGTGCCTAGCAATAGTTAGTCCTTAGGATGACCAAGCACATCCTGTCAATTGCTTTAAAATATAACAAGATTCTGACTGGGAAAAAAGCATCTCCAGGGATTCCACAAAGAATTTTTTTTTTGTGGGACGCATCTATTGAGGTGAAGAACATGCCACAAGGCATGTTTTATTTCTCTGTGTTATGATCCCAGCTCATAATACCTTACACAGTATCTTGTTTCTATATCTCACTGTTAATTTTAAATAATTACAAGTACAGCAGGATATCACATCTTCATGCAGTAAGTATAAAATTAATGTCCTTTCTCCTCAGCTTTTGTCCACTAGCAAAAAATGCAACTTGCCCCTCATAAATATTCATGCCTTATTAATTTTTCTCTTATAGATCAAGAGAAAAAAAATTCTAATTTATGTATTCAGTGATGCCCTTACAAAGGGTGTTTTAACTGCTCTTTTTGTTTCTCTGTTTGTTTAGCTGTGCAAAACAGGCTTTCAAAGACAGCAGAGGCTCTGCCTGAGTTAATACAGCCTGTATTGAGTCTTCCATTTATTTATATACATAAAATATGTCAGCTTACGTTAAACTATATCTCATTATTAGTATGGTTGGCCTCTTAACTCAAAAGGTGTGTTAATTCTCTGTCATGCTGAGCAGCAGTCCATGCACTATATTAGTGCTCCCTTTTCTGGCTTGCAGATTTCAAAAGCCTTTCCTTTTATTTTGTTCTTGAGTAATTTGGTGCTGTTGTATTTTGGTCTGGCGACAAAGATATGCACATTGCAAAGGAAACACCTTACACCACTTCATTCCTTGTCTCCCTGTATTCACTGATCCTTCACTAAGGGGTGTGATTCAACATCAAAGCAACAAGTTTGATGGAGAAAATTCTGCCTGAAGAAACTTGTGACAGCAGAGACATCATTCCTAATGAAGATATCTTGTTTGCATCCAGGCTGCTACAGTCTCCCTTAGAAGCAAGAAAAGATTTTGTAAGGGATTAAAAAGAAAATACAAGTAAATTGCAATGCCTTATAGGCATGTTTCTCCTCTTATACTTAATGAATAAATGAAGAATCATTATACTGAACTTGATAGCCGTGCTTTCCCTGCAGAGGTGAGTAGAGAATCAGGGTCAGGTTTGCTTGATGTGAAGCAGGTTCTGTCGTTACAGCAGTCTGTTAATTAAAGGTTTGCCTTTCACATACATCGGATTTGGCAGTCAGCCTTTTTTTGGGAGAGGCATTGTCTTTAAAAGGAATCTTTGCAATCTTACCCATTGTCAATATCTTGTAGCACTAGTAATGTGTATATCATTTTGTTCAGTAGAAGCTGTTGCCGCTAGGGTACCCAGATCTCTACTTTTGTTTTCTTTCTTTTATTTCTGAGTTCAGACTTGTGGCAATTTCTCTCTTTCAAAATACTTTTGCAGAAACTGAAATAGAGATATTTTTATATGGTAAAGCAAGCAGACTGTGCAAACCAAGTACTTAACCATGTCGAGTGTTGTGGCACTAAAGTTGCCGCAATTTACTGAGGAGCCATTTCCCAGCACGGATGATGTGCAGCCCTTCATCTGGCCCCGAGTTAAGGGGGAGCTTTAAACACATGCTGAAGTCACGTCCATTTCATTAACTGTAAACACACACTGGTGGTTAAGCCTGTGTGTAAATGCCTCTCTCAGTTGCGCCCTATACTCCCAGCTTGAGACAGGTCTCTGTGTCGGCAGAATGCTGGCCAGGATGCTCAGAAGTGAAGACCACTAACTTCTAAATTCAGATAGAGTTCCCACTGCATTCAAGCCTAGCTCACCTAAATGTGTGTAGGTGGCTTGTGAGCTTTGTGCTGTCTTTCATAAGTCAGCTCTGACAGATTGCAGCTGGCATATACAAGGTACAGTACACTTCAACTACTTCTGCCAGTATAAAGCTGCTCCAACACAATTGCCTGCTGCCCAGCATGAAATCTCTCTGATTCTAGATGAAATGACTCTTCTGAATGTGATCCACGGGATATTAAAAAGCAGGCTTTTTGTATCTAGACTCACTCAGGAAACAATAAATCAGAATCAGACTGACAGAGGAGCCATGTTTTCAGTAGAACAGTTAGATCCTGACCCCAGATTTCCATTTGGAAGAAACATTCTTGAGACATGTACAGATGTCTAGGATGATGTTTCTTAACCCACAGTTTGTGAATGATTGCTTTTCTGTAAAATACTGAATGGTGGTTTAGAGAACTGTTGCAGTTTTCCTCAGGCCACAGACATTCTCATGAGTGCAAGCTGGCAAGAACTGAATAGAAGAAAATAAAAACAGGATGCAAACATTGAAAGTTCTGCCTCATTTTAGTTATTTGCAAATGAAAAGCTTTGTGGTGGAACCATGCAAAATGTGTCCACAATTTTTTCAAAAAGATTGAGAGTAATTGTTCTCAGAAATCATAAAGATTCATGTATGTTTCCTGACATAGCACTCCATTTCATGAAAGTAACACATGAGATGATGGAGTTAACCATTTTAGCTGCTCTGTATTCACAACCAAGGGCTGAGTCAAATCTGAAGTGCACAACCTGAATAGGAAAAGGCCTGCAGGCTATACTGAGCCACCAGTCCCATTTCTGTGATGCAGTCTGTCCCCTGCCCTTTGTACAAATGTGATTTTTCTGGTGTTACACCGGCTACAAATTGAGTTAGATTCATTCTGTAGTACTGAGGCAGGGTAATAAGAGTCCTGACAAGAGCAGATGCTGTCACCCTAAGTGGTTTCTGAGAATTAAAGCTAGTAGCTTTGAGGCTTAGACACCTGCAGAGAGGAAAAATAAAATTATTTTAGAAATTGAGGTATACTTTACAGAATAAGCCATTATTGAAACAACTAAGCATATGTTTGAACTCATATAATCTCTCACTGAAAAAACATACTCCTTATCCTGATTAGGAGAATATCTTAACTGCAGTACAAAACTAATAACAAAAATGTGTAACTTTTTGTTGTGAAATTCCCATCATTTGCTGGACTAACCAAGGGAATTTCACTCTCATCTTGTCAGAAAAATGTATGTGTAAAAGCAGAGTTAAGTCTATAGTGCACTCTTTTCATTTATTTCCCAATCCAATGGACTAACCCATATTATTTATGCATATAGAAAAGCTGGCATTTTCATCATGGTACCCTCCATTGTGCTAAATATATTTTCACTCCATACATATGTGCCTTCTTAGGAAAAACAGAGACCAAATTTTTTCCTGCTGTTTGAAAAAATACGATCTTTTCAAAGCAGCCTCTCTCAGAGGGTGATTAGTCTTCCAAAGAACTCTTAAACGTACCTCAAGGCACTTCAGTTTTCTGTTCTTCTGTGTCTCAGGAATATAGGAGGGCTCAGTATAGATAAAGATTGGTTTATCTTGAAGGAAAAATATGTTAGCTCACAATTTTACTGACTGTATACATACAATGTGCTTCTCATTTTAAGAACTGTATTTGTTTCAAACTCCGGTTCTTAGTAGTTTAATACACTAAAAATACTGAATTGTTCCTTTTTTATTTTAATAATGACTTTTTTCAAGTTTTGCTATGACAGAATGTTTGTTTCTTGAAAAGTCTAGTGGATGGACAAGTATAATTTAGATTTTCTTTTCTCTTCTTATTGGTCTCATCATGAATTTGCTAAGGGACATGGGCACATATACACACAGAAAAATGTGGCTAATTCAAGATACACAGGGAAAAACTGTAGGAATAAAATATGTTGCATTGACAGTGTACTTGGCAGAAAAGGTAACCCGATAAATTAAAAAAAAACCAAAATTCTGGGTTTGGCATTTTTTATAATCATCTCCTAGCTGTACTTTAGTTTATGTATTATCTTGGATAAATTATCTAATTCTTTTATACTTCAATACTGTGACTAGAACACAGCATACTTTATTTGTCCATTTAAACAGTAAAGTGTCATTTATTATGTAAAAATCTAGTAAAAGACAAAAACCATACTCAGCCTTTATTAGTGCTTTCAGAAATAAGACAGGGTGTTTAAAACGTAAGTGTAGCAATGAAAAATAAAATAATATCAGTTTATATGCCCTTGGGAGTTGGGAGTTTTTGATTAAAATTTTACCTGCATATTCCCAATAAATTACAATAGCTCATTTTCACCTAAAAACTTCAGCATTTATGTTGCCTCTGCTTTTGGCCCAATGGTTACACAGATACATTAAATGAGACATTAACAGAATGAAGGAAGAACTATTCCAGTGTTATAGGATGAATCTGGGAGAAGAATTTTCTCTGTGAAAAAGTCTTGCAAGCCAAATAGTGAACATATGCTACTAGTGAACAGGTTCCAGGTTGCAGATCTCTTGAGCATAAACTGGTTACAAATCTCTGCTGCAGGGCTGTGGCTCTGATCAAAACAGCGACATTTGTCAATCCATTCTGTCAGCAATAATACCTTTCAGTTGCTCAGGTTCAGAACTTGCTTATGTACCATGAACTGCAAATCATTTTGATGGGATTTGCATGTTAGGGTAGGATTGAGCCACATGATAAGCATGTGGAACATGTAGAAAATATGAAAAATACAGCATTAGCACAACACTGTGCCTATATTACAGTACTTATCACTGAATTTTATATAAACGTTTTATTTTATGCACCTGCTTCAATGGCCTGTCATGGGAACTTTGAAAAAAAACCCACCCACAGTCTTAAAAGTTCCACTAAGGGTAGGTAATGAGTAACATCAGATTTTTGTTCTATAATGTCTATTCTTTTTGTTTATTACTGCCTTTGCAGACCATTTTTCTCATTTGGTAATTTTCTATGCTGTAACACTTTTTTTGTGTTTTTTTGGCTCTGCAGTTCTGTGCAACACTTGGAACCACCTCTTGCTGCTCCTTTGACAAACTGTTAGAATTGGGTCCTATTTGTAAGTCTTTGCTGCTTCTTTCTAAAATTGCAGATACCAGTTTAAGCCATGCTGAGTCATTTCCAGGACATTATGCATTGTCAGTGTCCAAATACAATAAAGTTATTTATAGATGAGACCTTCAGTTACAGTTTTATTTCTAATATTACCTCAAGCAGCAAATGTGTATTCTCAAGCTGTTAAAAGAGTTAGAGGACTTTGCCTTAAGGGTTTCTTTTCTGGGAAACAGAATAATTTGGAATAGTGTCAGTTAAGAATTACTGTAACTGCCTCAGTTTGTAACATACTTCTTCAAGCCCTTCCACCTGTAAGGGCATCTGGGGCAATGCTGAATATCAGGGAAAAGTTGAACTCTTAATTCTGCTCTACACCAAGTGTTTTGTTTCTGTCTTGATCTAACAACTATGAAAGGTAGGGAAGTATGCACCAAAAATCCCTGTCTATTTTTGATCCTTACTCTCCCCTTCCCAATTTCCTTCCTCTTTCAAGAAAGTAGGAAAACGGCCAGTGTGTTTAACACAGTGGCATAGACTCTTTGTAAGTGTTTCCTTCTGTGTTATGGTTTGCAGCAGGGCTTGGTCAAATCACATGTTTGCTGGCTGATGAAAATGCTATCAAAGCACACCATATCTCTTCAAGTGTACATTTAGAAAAGGAAATCAGTAGCTGTAAGCAACTAGATACAACTTCATAGAAACACCTCTTGATTTGATGTCCTGTTAATTTATTCAGGTGGGGTTGTAAACTTTGGGGCTTGTGTGGTGGTCATTTGCTCTGTGAGGTTTCCTGCCTTTCAGCACAAGCCCCAGCACCTCAGTTTCTCCCAATGATTCTTTTTAAACAGGTTTCTAGTAGTCTGCTTAGCAGCTACAGATTATTTTGCTGGTTTTGTTATTCCTATAGACCTGTTAAAATAGTGACACCAATATGTTTAGGCATAGCAAGTAATGATGTGGTTCACTTCAATGATTCCCTGCTTGTGCAGCAGAGCCCAGCAGAAGGATGGCATACCAGTGAAGTCAGAAGCCTTGTGCTACCTCTTCTGCTTAATTTTCTCCTTAGCATACATGAGTAGTCCTGTGATATAAAGGCTGTGTCTCAGACAACATGTATTTAAAAATAGATAATCAGTTAAACTTTCAATATGCATTCAAATAAACCTTGTGGATGTTTTGAATAATATTTTATTAGCTTTCCCAGATATTCATGCAACAAGAAAAATTTAGTTCACAAGAATGCAAATTTCAGCATGAACTTGGTGCCCAACTGCAGATCTTAGTGGATATACTTCTACATGTGGAAATAACCATCAGAATTATTTGGTGGCCAGTGTAAAGATGTAACGTGGGCTTCAGCCATCAACTGATAGACCAGAATTTTTTCTGAGTGCAGTAAAACACTGTTTTTGAGTAGAGTGTGAATACTTAATTACAGAGTATACATGAGATGCTCATATGCCAAAATATTTCTGCAGAAACCATTCAGTGACTAACCAAAAGTAGCACTTTCTTAGCATTTCAGTGCTTGCTTTTTCATGTGTCTCTGTCCTTGAAATAAATAGTTTGCTGCTCATAGTTCAAAAGCATGCACATTTACAGTATGTAAGAAATGCTGTCTAGAAATGTGTGATTCCTGAGTTAGAAGTAGGGAGCACAGCTGATATTCTATCTCCTTCTGCTAAAGTAGTTTTATTACCATAGAAATGATAGCTAAATCTCTAGCTACATTTTTTAGAAGTATATTTTATAACGGTTCTTAAATCAAAACCACAAAATAATTTATGTTGCTTAATTTTTGTAAGATAAACCTAGAGATGATGATCCTTATGGGTCCTTTCCAATACAGGATATTCTATGATTCTGTGTTTCTGTAACTTTTTTCCAATAGAACTGGAAATGAAAAACAATATGTTACATGTACATTTTTATATATTAATGGAAACCCAGATGGTAGAAACATTTAATCTCTTAATTTAATTTTAAATTGGGAAAACAATAACATCAAAGAGAAATCCGTCAGGCACTTGGTTTCATGCAAAATAATTGGGCTTTTTAATCTGCTGTTTAATTAATTTCCTTAAATTTTTTTTTTTAGGTAATAAGGAAAATATCTGGATGCATATTGATGCAGCCTATGCGGGAAGTGCTTTCATCTGCCCTGAATTCAGGCATCTTTTAAATGGAGTGGAGGTGAATGAGTGTTTTTTTTTCTGGAAGCCTGAAAGAGCAAGGTTTCTAGCTGAAACCTTGCTCTTTTATAGAATTTGTGTGTTTCTTATGCATCAAAGGTTAATGGCTCTTCCAGAATTTCTGAGTAAGCTGCACCTCAGTTTGCACTACAAATACCTGTACATTCTATTACATTACTTAAATTTTAAACATTTTATTGGTATATAGTGGGAGTATGTGAGCACCCCTCTATAAGAAGTTTGTCATTCAGAATAACAAGTAGTACTGAATCAACAAATAGAAAATAGGAACTTTTCCCCAGATATCACTAAAGACATAATTGTAACATCCTAATTCTATATTACACAAAAAGGAGGAAAAGAAATTAATTTCAACAAATTAATGAGCTCATTTTGTATTGTCTTCTTCTTACATCCTGAAAGTCATATATTATAGAGCCAGTACCTGTATCTCAAATAGACTGGGTTTAATAACCAAGAGACCTAAATGAAATATTCCCCCAACAGCACTGCTGTTCCTTTTCCCCCGCCTTGCTGAGCTACTTGGCATTCAGTTGCTTAGATAAGAATACTTCAATTTCCTGCTGCTCCCCTCAGTCAGATAAGTCCTTGTCTTCCACGTCAGTGGAGAAAATATTACTGTTTGGTAAAGCCAGAAGTTTAAATACAGCACTGATAGGCAGTGACTAATGAAGAAGAGGAGGGAAAACCCCCTCACAAATAAAGCATTTTTTTTCTGTCTCTTTTTTATCAGCAAATGAAGCTTGTTGTAATTTCCTGTGAGGGAATATTTTTTAAATTACTGTTACTGGTTCCTGAAGGAAATGAAACAGCATCCCTTGTCTGGGATTTTTCATAAGAGTAAATATTTAACAACCATGAATAGGTTTCCTACCTTACATAGTACAGGGTGATAGCTAGATAGATGTATAGATAGATGGAGAGACAGACAGATCATCTTCTCTTATGAGAGCAATTTTTAATTGTTTACAGGCAACAGGGAAGGTTATGAGAAGCAAATTAGAACAAAAAAGTGCAATATGGAATAGTCAGACCTTGGTGCTGCCGGGTCTCCATTCCCAGCTTTTTAAAGCTGGTGACTTCTGCCTTTGTTAAAATAGAAAACATGGATGAAACCTTTCCAAAATGTGTCCATCTTACCCACCTGGGTTTCTTGTGATGCCCAACCTGAACATGTCAAGTAAACCAGGCTTGGCACATGGTATACAAACATGTATTTATTGCAAGTGCTTACTTTTTGGTGGGTTTTCTTTGTATTTAGATGAAAAAATCTCTACTGAAAGAAAATACCCTGTCAAAAAAAGAAAGAAAAAAGAAGGGAAATAACAAGAAAAATAATTTCCTGTCAGTTGTAATTTTTTGAAGGAATATGATGTGCATATTCTGAATTACATGTATAATTTCTTGCTATATATGAACTTTGTGTGTATTAGTTTAATAGTCTTGGAGTAGAAAGCTTAGGGAATTGTTATTGGGAAATGTGATATGAAC